>JAHKKF010491852.1:0-19685 GCA_019740295.1 Labeo calbasu
ATGAGCTGAAGGCCACTGTCAAAGAAACCTGGGCTTCCATACCACCTCAGCAGTGCCACAAACTGATCACCTCCATGCCACGCCGAATTGAGGCAGTAGTTAAAGCAAAAGCATACCAAGTATTGAGTACATATACAGTAAATGAACATACTTTCCAGAAGGCCAACAATTCACTAAAAATGTTTTATTATTGGTCTTATGAAGTATTCTACTTTGTTGAATTGGTGGGTTTTTGTTAAATATGAGACAAAATCATCACAATTAAAAGAACCAAAGACTTAAACTACTTCAGTCTGTGTGCACTAAATTTATTTAATACACAAGTTTCACAATTTGAGTTGAATTACTGAAATAAATGAACTTTCCCACAACATTCTAATTCATTGAAATAATGTATTTTTTGTGGCACACATTTTCCAGGTGCCTGTGAAGGAAGAGTTTATTGTCCCTGAGGTGAAAGTAGTTGGCAGTGAGATGGAGAGGTCACTTCCTGTGACCAGTCACAGGGAGTTGAAGTCTGTCCTCTCGAGTCTCCATGGGAAGATCAAGGATGGGAATAGCTTAGTAAAATCAGCCAAAGGTCTTCCGCCGTGGAGAGACTCAGACAGGCATCCCACTGACACAATACGCTTTAACTATTTGGATAACCTTGACCCAGTTGAGCATGCAAGAAAAGCGTAAGTGAACAGCTTATTTTGTTTTGCACACAAATAGATACACAGTTGTAAAACTTTTTATTAAGCAGCACAACTGTTTTCAACATTAATAACAATAAGCAGTGCTTCTTAAGCACCAAATCAGCATATTAGAATGATTTGTGAAGGATCGTGTGACACTGACGACAGGAGTAATGATGCTGAAAATTCAACTTTGCATCACAGGAATAACTTACATGTAAAAATAGACTAAAATAGAAAATAGTCATTTTAAATTGTAATAGCATAATATTTTCTGCTGTTTACTGCTAAGCTGTATTTATCTCTACAGACTCATAAAAGGAAAAACTGCTACAATAAGACAGGAAAACACTATGAAAGCGCCATCTCGCTCAACATACAAGCTGCGCAAGGCCAAATCTTTGGTAAGCTAATATAATTGTCATGTGACTGTGCTGTTGATTCTCATACAAATCAGCAGCAGCAGCATGCAAAGAATTCTCCAGAGACGACATAACCGAGAGGCATCATGCATACTGATCAGACTATATGTGGGATATCATGGAAATGTGCTGCAGAGAGGAAAAAGAGGGCACTGTGTTGCTGGGGGAAGGAAACAGACATTGTATTGAGCATATATACTTTTTCACTAGAACTATAAGATAAATCAAGGCTTTTATTTGTATGTTTTCCTAGATGTTTTTATCCTTGGATCTCAGTGCAGCAGGAAAGCAAAACCAAAACAGGCCGCAATGGGCAGCACAGAACTTAGGAGCGCTTCCGGCTGACAAGGAGTCCATAAAGAGACTTTCCCAGACTTCCCAATGGAATGCAGGGATACGTCCTGGTCCTGTAAGGCCTCCAGTGCCCAGACTGAGTAAGGAGGGGCTCCGTGCATCACAGAGATCCCATAGAAGCACACCAAGTAAGCCCATATGTGTTTCAATGCTAATTTTAAATAAGATATTGTGCTTTTATATTAAACTAACCTGACCAAGAATGTAAAATGCGACCCTGGACCTCAAAACCAGTCTTAAGGAGCACAGGTATATTTGTAGCAATAGCCAACAATACATTGTATGGATCAAAATTAGCTATTTCTCTTTCATGCCAAAAAGATCATGTTCCATGAAGATATTTTGTACATTTTCTACTGTAAATCAAAACTTAATTTTTGATTAGTAATATGCATTGCTAAGAACTTCATTTGGACAACTTTAAAGGTGATTTTCTCAATATTTAGATTTTTTTTCACCTTCAGATTCCAGATTTTCCAATAGTTGTATCTCGGCCAAATATTGCCCTATACATCAGTGCTTACTTATTCAGCTTTCAGATGATTTCAGAAAAATTGACCCTCATGACTGGTTTTGTGGTCAAATACTCTTTATGAAGTTGCCAGAAAAGTAATCATGATACAGTGTAACACAATTTGTATATAAATTGCTGTAATGAACATTATTCTGTTTCAGCTGTGTCTCTTTTTGAAGGACAGCCATGAAGGAGAACGTATGAAGAATCAAATAAAGCTTGACACATAGGGCCATCTACTGGATGATGTTGTGATTGCAACACGAAGAACGACTTGAAGTGATTCATACAAAGTTAATTTATTATCATGTCCTTAATTAATAATAATGTCATCACTTTATGTTGACAGAGAAAGCAAAATGCATTCATGTTGTGTTTATATGATTATTTTTTCTTCCTCGAGTCCCTCAAATGTGTTATTGTCCACTAGATGTCTCTGTCTGCTCAGAAAGTCTGAGAGAGCTAATAGTTGAAATGTATTTTTTATTGCTTATCGTCTGGCTTTCACAAATATAACATGTTTATGATTTTTTAAACTGATTACTGTATTTACCATGGAAAATAAAAACAGAACAAATATGTTAAACAAGTAAACAACATTTAACCCATTTTAAAATATATGAAACCGATAAAACTGTACTCATCTGGCTGTACTTTTTTTCACAGACTTAATGGTCATTGGTGTAAAAGGTTTGCCCTTACGCCACGATTTGGTCAGTCATGCTGGCGATACTCGGATGTAAACAACAGCATGGATTGCATGGTTAACATACTACTGAATACGTTGTTCTCCTAATTTATGCTGTCTAAACCACAGAAAGAAAAGTGTGGAAGCTGCTAAATCATATAGAGAAGGACTTAGTAAGCAGGAAAGGGTGCAATATTTTGACAAACTAAAGTTAATAGGTGGTAAAGGTACATATGAGAAGTATTAAGATATTAGCCTATTATTTTACCTACCTAAACAGAACTGAATAAAACAAACACGAATGTTGTCAGGATTTTTGCCCTGGAAATTTTGGTTTCAGTTTTTGGGACAGTTTTTTGCACTCTTCTCCTTGATTTGTAACAATCTGTTATACTCCATATGTTTTTCCTGGTCTGACTGATTCGTACAGGCAAAAACTTGACAAAAATTGACCATTTTCAGGAGTAATAATCAGCAAAACATGCAAGTTCCTTCAGTTCAGTGGCATTGTTTACATTCTTTGCCGCCAATATGGCCAATTGATGACGTCGTGAAAGCACTCCATACTCCTTTTTCTTAAATGCGGAAGTAAGCCTATGGGTGTGACTTAAGGTTCATTATCTGCTATAGGGAAGTAAAGTGCAGTAAATGGTAAAACTGTTTGCACTACAAACCAGTGTGCTCATAATTAAGATGGTAAGACAGACCAATTTGCAATATCAAGCAGCAAAACCAGCTGTTTTGTACAGCTAAAAATAGCTGGACGCGGATGAGACTGGACGTCAGACCCATACAATTTACAAGTGGCTGCACCCACTCAAACGGAAAGAAAAGGGTGGATAAAAACTTTATTTTCAACTCGCCTACTCTTTTAACCATATAAAGCCTTACACAACGTGTGCATACACAATGACATCCTTACCTGAACAAAAAAATGAACCCTGTTTTTCATTTTTTCTGTCATTATCTCAAAACGTTTTTTTCTGAATAATCGTTCACAGTTGTGGTAAACAAAACGCTGTTGAAGCGGGACTTTTATTATGAAGACTTGCCTGTCAGGTGGCCATTTTGAATCAGAGCGCCTGTAGCTGTGTTCACGCGGCTGGCTCTTTGGCTGTAATATCTCCTACTCTCTCGTACACAGTTGACTGATTCCAACTGAAGTAGGAAAGTGAAGGTGGAGCTGGCCGGGGGTTGAGTCGTAGAGTTGACAGTGAAGTGAAATCCCTGGAAAAACTGTATTTGCGGAAACTACTGGTAAGTATAATATGACTGTATAACTGTGTCTAGCTTTTTATTAAACACGGGGAAAAGCATTCATTTGTCCACAAGCTTGTATTCACCAAGCGCCAAAAGTGCGTTAGCTCGTGTTCTAGCTCTCTGTCAAACGACTCAATATTCCCAAAAGCCGCAGGAAGTGTGACTCCAGCTCACTGTAGAAAAAGTAAGTCTTTCATTCTTTTAGCAAAAGTTTTGTGTATACTTTTTTTCAACGGAAACAAGAATATTTGTCATTTAAACCTCAGTCAGAACGGTTTTAGTCGAAGAGAAATGCGTTAGTGCTTCTCAGTGATTTATTCGGTGTCTGTTTATGCGACAACGGTTGTTATAAAAACTTTTTAAAAAGTTTTGAAGGACGTTAAATCGTCACAGATTATGTATCTATACTAAATTTGTGTACTTTCTCATCTGATTTTGTAAGTATGTGTACTTTTATTAGCCTACTAGTATATTATAGTGAAACCCACCCGCTGGCGGTTAAATTGAGTTGTCAGTTGGCAGTGTCTTGCGAGCAACGGTGTTTAACTGCCAACGCTTTATCAGCTTGCTGTTTATTCAAAAGCACGTCTGTATCTGATTTTACATCTCAAAGGCTTTTAAATGGAAATTAGGATTTCAAAAGCATCATATCTCAAAGTGATATATAATTCATTTGTGTTTTCTTTAATAAATAGGTTATAGACTGCTGACATAGTTTAATCCAAATAATATCATGGTGCAGTAAAGCACTTAACTTTGCTTTAGGTTACTTTGAACTAAATGAGTCTGCCAAATGTAAGATTTTTTACTTCAGACAACTGCTCTGTACAGATTTTTTGCATAGTTTTCGTTTGCTTCTGTTGTTGGATGTTTAAATGTCCAAAATGCTAGTATTCCAGTCATCCACTAAATGTAGCTCTATACAATTGCATTTCTCAGGATAAAGCTTCTTTCAAAGTACTAAGCTCCAGGTTGTTATTGTCAACCTCAAGCCACAACAGCTGTTCCTGGTCCTTACTGACACTCAGGAGAGCTGAGAAACTAAAATCCCACCCGTTGGATCCTGTACAGGAACTGATGGAGTGCCAGTTAGGAGGACATCCCCATAGTTTGAAGCACATCTCTAAATTGTTGACATACTTCTCTTTCAGTTTCTTCAATGTTACAGTCAGTTTTTGTGCTTCTCTGGACAGCCAGAGGGTTTCTAGATTTATTATTGTTTTCCCAGATCATTGTGAAATGCTGCCTGCTGCCAGACGGATGGCGACAGCTGCGGTGCTCTGCATGCTGGTTGAGCCTCTGGGCATGGCTTTGCACGATATCTTTTGAAATGACAAGGATCTTATTTCAGGGTAGTTTGACCAGTCTCCTATCCTGATAGAGTTTTCATTGTGGTTAGAAAAAGCACAGAAGCACCTGGAGATTGATAATGGTGTACTTTTTGTGGCCAAGTATTTCCTCTTACAGTAATATTACCCATGCAAAACTGCATAAATTCCTTTCTGTTTTTTTTCATGATCATGAAAATCATGAAAATCTGTTGGCTTAAGCTTTTTTTTGTCCTTAGATCTGAAAAGAACAATATCTAAAAAAAAAGGCCTAAAATAGTGTGCATTTCACTCCACATGTGCTGCATTTGTTTTCAAGCCCATCCGTGCTGACTAGCTAATTGATTGGTCTGAGTCAGGCTTTGATAGGCATCCCATGCCATGCCCGAGCACGGTGGCAGAGCATGCGAAAGATCGCGAAAGGGAGTGCAAATGGTTGTAGTGAATGTGCAGCGTTTTGGCAGTGTGTAAATACATTGTGTGTCGTCCAAAAGGCCTCTGCTGCCTCATCCAGCTGGCAACAAGGCATGTGTAAAATCACTTGTTAATCCACAGAGGTCGTTTGTCTGTTCAATACAGTGCATGTGTAGCAGCAAAACAGGATGCACTTTCAGTTGTTTTAGCCGTCCAGGGTTTTCTATGTTTAATTGGATTAGGCTACTCATGATTTGTCAAGCTTTCAAAGCTGATTAGATGATTACATCAGTACATTGTTATCATTACAACATGAAAAAAAAAATTAAGGATGCACTGTATCATATTGGTTATTGGAAGAGATTTTGTCATTTAATGTATTGGTTGATAGACATTTAATTGGCGTTGCTCGTTTCCTGTATTTTTACATGCATTACATTTGCTGCTCACTTAAAAACTTCAATTAATTCTTTAAAATCACAAATAATTTAATAACTGTCTGGTAAATATAGTCATTAAAAAGATCCTTCAGAAATCATTCTAATATGCTGATTTATTATTAGAATTATCAATGTTGTGCTGCCAAATAGTTTTGTGGAACATGTGATTCTTTTTTTCAGGATTCTTTGATAAATAACAAGTTAAAAAGAACAGCATTTAATCAAAATATAAATCTTTTCTAACAATGTAAATCTATCACAATCACTTTAATAATTTAAAACATTCTTGGTGAATAAAAGTATACTTTAAAAAAAAAAAAAAAAAAACATTTTACTGACCCCAAACTTTTGAACTGTACTGTATATTGTTAGAAAAGATTTCTGTCCTTTTTAACTTTTTATTCTGAAAAAAGTATCACAGGTTTCAGAAAATATTAAGCAGCAACTGTTTCCAGCACTGATAATAAATCCGTATATTAGAATGATTTCTGAAGGATCATGTGACACTTAAGACTGGAGTAACAGCTGATGAAAATTCAGCTTTGCATTACAGGAATAAATTATATTTTAAAGTATATTAAGGTAAAAACCATTATTTTTTTATTGAAATAACATTTTGCAGTATTTTTTTCTCTATTTTTGATCAAATAAATGCAGTCTTGAATAAGAGACTTCTTTAAAAAACATTACAAGTCTTACTGATCCCAAACTTTTGAGCAATCAGTGTAGATTCAGGTAAAATGCGATTTTCAGTTCCACACTAGTGTTTAGTCCTATTAGTTGCATTGCATTTCTTTCGTTTGTATTTATTTAAAAGATAGCTAAGTGACTGTGTGTGGATGTGTGTGTTTTCCTGACTACGCTTGGTATCATCTGGCTGCTTGTTTTTGTACAAGAGGATCTGCAGTTCAGTTACTGGATTTGTTGGCTTGAAGCAGATGGACTCTTAGACTCATAATATGCTTAGTAACTGAACTTTAATAAACACTAACATATTTCTGTGTGTTCATCAGCAGATTGCTGCTGGGAACTAATACAGAAAAATCCAGTTGCCTGATTTGATTTGCATGTCTATTATTAGGTATGCATGATGCTTAATATTGACAAGAAGTAGATAAATTGCTGGCCTGGGTCATAACTGTGAAACTTCTGAAATATACTGTATTGTGCAACACCGGTGTGATGTTTTCTGTTTTTCACTTTCGACAGACTTCCTGCTAGTTTCACACTTTTATTTCCTCCCTGTGTCTGAGAGGCGACTATGCTGGGGTTATTCGCAGGGGAAGTAGCTTATTTGAAATGCCATGATTGCAGAAACCACTGGTAATATTTTTACATAATATATTAAGTAGGGTGTTTGCGAAAGCTTGTAGCCCTACTGTAGTGCCTGAGAACACAAGCATGGTTTTGTTAGCTGCAGGCGATCTTGTAGGTGATAACTCTGCATACTGTGAGTTGGAGTGTTTCCAGACCTGACTCCTCAGCTGGCATTTGAACTTGACTGTAACCTCAGCCGTCTGAGTTGTCTGGCTCTTCTCAGTGATGCTACTTTTTTGTTCAATTGAGCAGCTGCTGGAATTTAGATTTATGGTGTTTTTGTCCATGGTAACAGTCTGTGAAAGCACTGTGTGAATGAAATGTATCATAGGCCAGATATTCTTTCTCTCTGTCTATCTCTCTTTCTGTCTTTAATTTGGACTCACTTCTTTAAATGTATGATACCTGGTCCTTGCTTCACGGTTTATTTGTTGCTATCTGTTCATCTGGACAGGAAGCTTAGCCAAATACCAAATGCTTTTTTTCCTGTGACACCAAGAAACAATGAATTTGTTCATGAAGACTCCATGACCCAGATATTTCTTTTTCTGATAGAGTCAGTCAGGAATCCAAAATAGATACAAAGCTAATAACAGGTTTAACCCCTTTTTTGCAACAAATGCTAGTACACTTGGTAAATAATTAGTGTTCTTTCTGATTTTTATTTTTTTTGAGCTAGTGGTTTTTCAGCATACCATAGAATCATGACAATTACATATGAGCCCATGAGCTCAGAAGGTTTGTTTGTGTATGTGTCACAAACCTACAGCCTTTTTTGTAAGTTGGGCTGCACAATTTGGGAGTAAAATCAAACATTTTTTGACATTTCTGTCAAACATTTCTGAAACTTATTACTAAGTAAAAATATTTAAAATAATGCTATTCTTATATTTTACTGTAAAATAAAAAATTGAATGGTTCAGAGAAATATTATAAATAATTTTGCATTACAATTGTAAAATTACAATACGAATATATATGGCTGCACAGGGAGTAAAATCAAATTTTTTCCCTGAAACTGTCATTTAATTGCGATTTAGGGCTGCAGATTTTGGTCAAGAATTTTGTAATTATATCAATACAACTATAAAATAATAATAATAATATTTTTTAAATCGTTGTTATTATTACTAAGTAAAAATATTTAAAATTATACTAAAATAAAAAAGGGGTATTTAAGAAAAACACTTTAATTCTATTTTGCAGTACAGCTGTAAAATTTACAATGCTAATATTTATGGTTGTCTTGATCTGTTTATTTTAAAACGTTAAACCATCACGCATATATTTTGCTTGACAACTGCTGGCTTAAGTGCTTCTCATTAATTATTCTTAAATGCACATTATTAAAAAAACTAAATACTGGATCATGAGTTGCTTGTGTGGAAAAGAACATAGTGCCTAGGGGTCGAATGATTATCAGTCTGGCCGATTATTGCCGCCGATATTAAGCATTTTTATGGTTATCGGTATTGTCATTTTCAAAACTGATTTGCAGATAAAATGACTTAAAAGCATTTAAAAAGAGTGTTTTTGTCAGAGCCCTTGTTATTCCTAATTTTGACATTAATTGTCATTTTACACCAGACATATCGGTGTATAGTTGTTGATCTGTAATAAATGGTATCGGCATCACCCCTGAAAAACACATATCGGTTGACCCCTAATAGTGCCACTAGGGCTGTCAAATGATTCATCTTGATTAATTAACTACATACACATTAATCTATGTATATTTATATATAATTTAAATTATATATACATAAATATTTTATACATGCAAGTGTGTATTTATATATACATACATACATAAATATACACAGTACTCACACATAGATTATGTAAACACAAACTTTTATTTTGGATGTGATTAATCGCAATTAATCATTTGAAAGCCCAAAGTGCCAAACTTTACTCTGAAACACGCTTTGCATATATTTCTTTATTTAAATCACAGCCTGAGCAATTTGATAATCGTACTAAAAGAAGTTGCAATTTTTTCTTTTATTTTGATTAATTGTTCAGTCCTAGTTGTGAGACAGTCAGTACATGCTTAAATTATGCTCGAAGGGCAGTGAAGACCCTCTCTCCCCATGTACTCTACGACATGGATCTTTGTGTTTCAATGCTTTTGGGATGCTTAGATCACAGAACAGAAGTGCTATTCAGGCTGTAAGAAGAATTGTACGCCTCCGAGTCCTACACGCTTTATGACAAGCTGCGGAGACTGTCTCTGAATACCAAACCCCCATTGGTTTACGCACTGAGGCTGTTTTGTGTTTTCCACACTCTTTTCCTGTGCCCGATATTCCAAAATGCCAAGAACGTTGACTAGATGAAGTTTTTCCTACTTAAGTGAAGAGAAGCCATTATCTGAGTGATCTAAATTTCTTCAGACACTATAAACATTCATACTGTTAGGACCCGAGGTTCATATGTGGTGTTTGAATGGGATGCGTTGTTTTGGAAGTGTTGCTCCGCCCCTCATGACCCTATTGAGCACAGTGTTACGGCAGAGGAAGCAAGGCAGCTATTGTGGCAGTGTTTATGTCGCCCTGCCTCTTGCCACATTGCCCGCCCACCAATGCCCATGTAGGGGCAAAAATCAACCAGCCTCCTTCAAGCCTCAGTCACATTTCCTGCAGCCCGAGGGAGGCACAGTTCTCTTAACCCAATTTTAGGTTTGCTGTCCTCCACAGTCAAAACAGAGAGGTCTTTAAAAATGGATGAAACCATGAGGTCTCGCCCTGTGGTGTCTCTGTTATGTTATACTGTATAGGGTGGAGCAGCCCTTGTGTCTTTTACCCTTTTATTCTCTTTACAAGTCTCTTGGTTGAAGAAATCAAAGCCTTTTATTATGACAGACCTTTTAGTCTGTTGATGCAGAATATCACATCTGATGGTGTGTGTTCATTCAAGAAGGAGGTTTAAGCGTGGCTCACTGACCTTTATGCACTAGACTGGTGTTAAATATTTTATTTTGCTTTAGACCACCCTGTGTAGTTGGAAAGCTTTAGATTTGAGTTGTATTTACAAACACAAGTTCGACTACAGTTACAGAGCAAATTTGTTGAAAACCAGCATTATTTAAAAGAATGATGCAATTTGGTTACATATTGTGAAGTTATATGCTGTTTAATTTAGGAGTCTGGAAGTGTAGGTGTTCTGACAAACAGTATGAGGGTGTAGCATAATTATCTAAAATAGACATGGCTGGCAAAGTTAAAGACAGCATCCATGACAATGAGCAACCCTATAAAATCTTTTTTTTTCTTCCACAAAATTCTTTGTTTTCCTTTTAAATTTAGCTGGATTCTGTTTTAATGGTTTAATTACATTATAATCCTCAAAAAGTAAATCTAATGAATTGAATTCATCAACAATTTATTAAGTTATTACAATTTTTACATTACAGGGAGAGCCTTATGATTTAATACAAAGTTATTATCATGGTTGTAATTGAAGCAATGGAAATATTAACTGTTTAGTGCACCTTTTAAAAAGTAGTCAAATGAAAATTTAATTATTCCTTTTATTTTTTTGCCATGCAAAATGTTGTACAATAGAGGTTTACTGTTAAAATTAAAATATGGAAGAAGTGTTGTGATATTCCTTAATAAAGTTTTAATAACTTTTGACAAGTAGTTGTCAAGATCTGAGTTTCTGTGTGTTTACAGAAGTCTTTTATGCTTTAATAATTACAGACACTAGTCTATATTTCATTCTCGTTAATTGTACTTTTGATTAATTTAATTATTTACTCGTAATGCATAGTGCTTTGTGATTTTTTTTTTTTTTTTAATCCAGTGTGAATCTGACAAATGAAAGAATTGAACAAATGAAGAATTGGATTTTTTAAGAGAGAGTTAAAAATAAGAGCTCCAACCCAAGTTCTTAACTAAGAAAACTCTTAAAAAAAAAAATTCAGTGAATTGACTTGTACCTGAACTTTAATTGAATTTATTTGTGATATGCTCAGTCTAGATTACATTCAGACTAGTGTTTTAGGAAGCCAAACAAATTAGAATATGATAATAAGAATAACAACAACAATGACAGTAATAGATATATATTTTGAAACGTATGCACTGCAAAAAAAACGAAAATGAATATTTCATAGGTATATTATTTTTGTTTTACACTACAGTAGGGAAAATACAATACTACTTTCTTAATTTCTACACTTGAAAGAGATATTTTGAATTTCGACTGCAGTAATGTTACTCATTTAAACCGCTAGCTGTCAGCAATTCATACTGCACTTTTAAGCTTTTATTTTGATGGAAACAACAGGAGAGCTTTTATTTTGGAGTAAAAGTCCAGCTTCAGTGAAAACAGGCTTACAAAAACAAGTCTCACTACCAATCTAGTGAAATGCTGTAATCATCTGCTGCGATTAAAATAAAGCATAATTGGTGGCTGTTGCATTCCCAGATGCATGCTAAACTCACAGCACATACAATAAACGAGTTCACTGCATGTATTCACTCTGAACTGAGATGTTCTGAGGTGTGAAAACATCGGATCACAGGCTGATCACCTGAACGAAGTGCGCACTTCGCTTCAAAACGAGCAGACTTGATGAAGGGATTAAGCCATATTGCGTTTTCGGTTTTAGTTCATTTGACACATACTGTGTCAAAGCATAATGGCCCAAAATACAACTTTAAAGACCTTATATATTATAATAATAAGTTTAAATATATTAAAAACTGCACTTTTTGCTCAGAAGACCTATAGTTTCGTATCGTCATGTGACCACGATAATATCGAGACAGTTTTGCTATAGCGATATCACGATATTGATAATATTGTTACGTCCCTAGTTTTTTGGCAAACCTAATTTGGCTGATGCCATCCAAATGCAAATGCCTGTGATTGCTGATGTTGTATTATTCCAAAGCTTCTCCTCGTGTTTTTTGACCTTACTGAGCTACCATTTGCACAGCAATGTTATGCATGCTGTACCTTTACTATGTATTGGACTAAAAAAAAAAAAAAAAAAAATTAATAAGAAGAACCACATCGTGGAAAATGCTAAGAATGGCCATTTTAACAGTCAGGTAGATTACTCTACTCTCTTATGTGGGTTTAATATAAGCAGCCACTTCTATAAACCATTAATGTTTTTAAATGTTTTTATAATACATTAAAATGTGCTGTATGTGATGCACACAACCACATCACGTCTAAAAAACACTCCCAACTCTGTAGGTGTGCAACGGATGCGGATCACGACCCACGGTTCGCGGTTGATCCATGATCCGTGCGGATCACGACCCATGGTTCGGAATGCACGTGACCCACGGATTAACTCGTTTTTAAAACTTGTAGATTACAGTGTTTCCCCTGCCATTATATGCAGTTGGGGGCAGCCGTCACGATATGGACTAGTGTCTATGAATATTAACATGCAAAAAGACGGTTTAAATATGAATCCTCCACATTCCGCTTGGCTCTGTATGTATGAATGAATGGCGGAGACGCGGCATTGTTTACTACACAAATAGTGAAGCACAGGTGAAGCTCGCGGTTATTTTCGGCCTCTGCATCTCATTATATGACGACATAAACGCATAAACTAAATCTCCGGAACTGCTGTAAGAGTCACTTCATGTAAATTTTACCGGTTCATTTGAGAAAATTAGCATCATATCATAGTGTATACACACAAAAACTAACCGGCAACCTGTCAAAATAAAAGTAATGTTTAACATGTAACAGAAATGTATTAGTTTTGTGTTACTTTTGTACAGTATAATGTAGGTGTTTAAATATTCCTATTTCTGGCAAATTTAAATAAAACAATTAAATGCAGAAATTATAATAATAAAAGTAATGACAGAAAAAAATTAGTTTGGCTGCAAATAAAAGGGTTTAATTTTCATTTCATTAAAAATAAATAAATGTTTAACGTCTGTATTTGATTATCAGAAAAATTAAAACACAAGAATTTCTGAAAGAAAAAAAAAAGTCATTATAAGGGTTGGTCTGTTTTCAGGTCTCAGGTATTTTTGTATTTTATTTTATTAAAGTTATTTTTGATAAAACCAAAAGTTTCTTGCCATACTGTTCTTGTAATAAATGGAAAGCAAATTACATTTGACTCCTCCCCTTTTTTGCTGATCCAAAAAATGGTCCAATCCGTGACTCAAAATCCGTGAGTGATCCGAACCGTGAGTTTTGTAATCCGTTGCACCACTACAACTCTGTAATAAATACAGATGTTAGTCCAAATTGTTACATGAAATCACAGACATTGGGTTATAAGAACTGAAACTCAGAGGTAGATCAGAAAACTAGTCCCATCTGAATAGGGCTACAGTTGCTGAAGTAATTAATTAAGGTTTTGCTGATTAACAGTGTAACTGTTACAGTATCTGATATTTTCCTTTGCATATGTTTAGATGCCTCCTTATGTCAGTAAGGTCAGTAAGTACTGTGATATTTCTCCATTATCAATGCTATGTCAGCAACAGCAGAATGGAGAGAAACCACTAGAATTTAGCTACTTGCAGCTAATGGACTTGTTGTGGAGACAGACAGGAAATGGCTGTTTTTACTACACTGTTATTGGTTCAGCTAGACTTTTTGTGTGGTGTCCTATCACTGTGTTTTCTACGCTGCTCCGGTGTTTGTCAAAACCCGCACAGAGCATCAAAAGCACGTGAACTCCCACACATTGTGCAGTAAGGTCACTTTGCTATATTTCTTCTATGCCATGGATGCTATAGCACGTGTAGAAGCAACTTGTTTTTATTACCACAAAAAAAACAAACACAAAAAAAAAAGGTATGACTGGAAAGTGTGATTTATGGTCTGTCAAATGAATGTTGGTGTGTACACATGTAACACCAAACCACTAAACCTTGCATCAACATTTTGGTTTGTTAAAAGGATTAGCATTATAGTGATGTCTCCTGCCTCTCATTTCAATTTGTTGTCATTGGCATGTTACTAGTTCAAACTAGTTCAACAGGGGAAATAACTTGTTGCATATACAACAAGAATTAGACTTGGTTAATATTTGCACTTGCTGTACTGATTCCATGGTATTTCCCAGAGTTTACTTCTGCTTTTTTGTGCGTCGGCATTTGTTGTTCATGGTGGTATTGAAGTTTTACACTCCGTTGACACTTCATGCATCTTAACCTTTGAATGAACTGTGGGGAGTGGCTCTTAAGAGCTTTCTTGAATGGCTGATGTGTTGCCTTTATGTCTGGGTTAAAACACTTTGCCATTGCTCTGATGATGTGTACAATGGATATCTGAAATTGATACCCGAAAAAAACACCTTTTCCTGCTTTAATATAGTACTGCATGATGATAATTCTGAGCAGGTTTTGCTTTTTTTCCATGTATTTTAAATTGTGAATCATATCCCCAAATATATATAGAAGGAACTAAATCTTGCCTCATGATTACAAGCAGATCTTTTAGACCAGTGGTGATGTCATCATCTCAAAGGCCTGTCATTGCCTGGAGGTGGTACAATTTCATGATGTGGACATTGTTTTTGGGAAAGATCACCATCTGTTTCACCACAGTTGCTTTTCACTGCTGCTAAAGCGAAGTAGAATGATCAAGTCAAGTAATCTGTCTTTTAGTCAGCAGCCTCAGTTTGTCAACAGATGTCATGTTATGTTCTTGCACTGAAATGATTGCGGTAACACTATTAAACTAATCACACTCGTTTACTTGTAGTTAGACTGCGATGTGTGCCAGCCAAGTGAGAATGGGAACTGGGAGTTGTTTGCTTGAATATTTCATGCTGTCGGTCATTTGGCCTGGGTCGTTTGAAGAGCCCATCTGCCTCTCGCAGTCAGAGAGTTTTCTCCTGGAGGTTAGCAGCTGGTCAGAGTCTAATGCTTTTAAAAAATGGGCTCAGCTCCTCCTCTGAGTACTTGAGTGTATCTGGGCACTTCTGTTTGTGATGATAATGTGGCAAGAACTGAACTGCTATAGTAGTCAACATTTGAAATCGATCAAAAAAAGTTAATCAAAGACAAGAACGGGTATTGTTTTGGTTTTAGGACAACTTTTTTGAAATGTTTTGATCCAATTCAAATGTTGACTACTGTCGCTTAAAAGATCTTTTGAAAATGTGTGGTTTCCTTACTGTATATATATCTTGTAGTGTCTATACAGCTTTTGAAAGAATGAACCAGTGTTTTTTAGCATTATTTGTATTAGGGCTGTCACAATTCCTTGATTCAATTCTCTTAAAAAAAAAACATTGACTGCAATTTGCCCATTTGTAATCGCTTTTTTATGCACGCTGTTTTTCCGGTTTTACTTTCTAAATCGATCCTGTTCCCGTCATATTGAAAACAAGCCTTATGCTGGTGTTGGTTCATTTTCAGGCAATGAAACTAAGTAAGTAAATATTTAAATAAATTAGCACGATAATATTGTGCATTGGCGATCTCACAGGCTGGCGATAGGATGATATGAAAATTGAGCATATCGCCCAACACTGCTATAGTTGCATGATAGGTTCCATGATATATTAAACCCATTTAAGAATCATAATAAAGCATAATGCTATTATGAAGTCACAAATGCTGATTCAATTAAATAAATATATCTCTTTCACATCAATATCTTTCTAAACATGCTAACTGTTCATTGCAATTTCAAAATAAAAGTTCAAGCTCTCACTATAAAAAGAAATGAGTTTACACATTTTGTTGTCCACATTCAAGAAATTGTAGTGGCTATAGCATTTCTGTCATAAAAAAATGGCCTAGTATTAAAGATTAAGTGGATGTTTTCATTAAATATTGTTTAGCCAATATTAAACGAGGATTAAATTGCGCAAACTGTAAAAACAATCATCAGGCCATAGGTGCCTGCTCTAGTCATTTGTTATAATGCCAAATGTACATTAGTGTTGTTTATAATACATTATGTATTTTAACAGTTTTGTTCAATAAAACCATATGATTACTTGCTTTTGATATGTTATTTGAACTAATTATTGCCTCATTGCTATTATATACCATTTAATTAATTTTAAGGCTTATCGTTCGCTTAGGTCTATTTTTATTACCACAAAAAATTGTTAGAATTATCCGATTACTCGATTTAATCATCAGAATAATCGACTGATTACTCAATTACCAAAATAATCGTTAGTGACTGCCCTAATTTTAAATATTTTGAACCTTTATTTATTTATTTATTTATTTATTTTATTATTTTAATTTTAGCTTTAGTTATTTTAGTACTTCAACTTAAAATTTTAGTTAGCTGCCAAGACAACATTGCTATTTTTTTAAGTTTAGGTTTTTCATCTAATAAATATTTCTAAATATTTTCTAATGTTTATTTTACTATTCTTTGTTTCAAATAATCAAGACATTTTTAATAGTTTTAGTTAACAGTAACAGTGAAATAAATGTAATTTTCTGCTCAGTATTATAGTCTGGTGTTGAGAGAGTAATCACTATTTTTGACACATATTTCCTAAATATTTTAGATTTGTACATCTACTGAACGAGATTATAGTATTACACGAAAGACCTCAAAGCCAAAAGACATGGATGAAAAGCCACAAACTGCAGTTTTGATTTCATAGAGTTTTCAACTTCTTTTCCTGTGTACATGAGGAACTTTCTACTTTCTAAAAATTAATGCCCAGCATGTGATGTAATTTATGATGTACTTATCCAAATATGTGATCTAGTTTCAATCATCTTAAAACCTTCCATGCTAGGTTCAGCCAAAAATGACGCAGCTTCTCTGCAGACTTCACTCCCTCCTTGATTCTAGGTCAGAACGTAGTGTTTATCATCCATACTGCTGTTGCCTTAGAGGAAAGCTGTTACTTAAATGTGCTTCGCTGTGCAATAACCCCTGAGTTGTCATAGAGATTGTTGTCATTCTGGCAGATGCATGCATGTGTGTGGCAGCCCGTCTTTTTGGAAAAATCTATGTTTGTTACTTCAGTTTCTGCAATCTTTGGTTTTTTGCATGTTGCCGAGATTCTGCAAGCGGAAATATTCCATTTAAACGCAGATAATCTGAGAGCCGGCACTCTGCCTGCTTCATCCTTTTAGTTTAATCTCAAATGATAACTGCAATTCAGCATAGAGCAGCTTGTGTTATTGGGGTCACTGGAAAATTCCACTGCGAGTTCTGAAAAACATGTTTATTCTCTGGGAATTCTCTTTTTCCTGATTCCAATACCTGGACCTGCTGAGAGGGAAATACCACAGATAAAATATCCTAACGCTGCTTTGGCCCAGATCATGGCATGCTAAAGAAGATCCTACCAAGATATTGTGCAAGATCTGCAGCTGATTCAAAAACACTGTAGAATTTATCTATCAGGCTTTTTCATTCAGAAATTCCACTGGTTTTCCAGAGCGTGGAGAAGACGTGCATACAGTGATGACTTCTTTAGTGAGGGAAAGGTGCAGAGACGGAGGAGGGAAGGGAAGACCACTCATCCGGCTCACGCGTCGAGCAGCCATATGCCCATATAAGGGCGTGTGACTCCATGGCAGCGTCCCTGTGGGGTCTGTTCATGCCCTGTCCTCAGGTTTGAGGGGGGGGAAGGGGAGTGTGAGCACTATACACACTGACAGATGGGAGTCGAGCCAGAGGGAGGCAGTTCTTTATCTCTCTCTCTCTCTCTCTCTCTGGCTTTATTAGCAACGTTGCGATGCGTGAGGCCAGAAGAGGCCGATGTATTAATTGGGATCAGTGATCTTAATCTTCAGAAGGAAATCGAGGAAAGAGCGTGTAACCGGAACGCCGTCTGGTGGGAGGGTGACCGTGAGTATCAGTGTGTGCTGAAAAGGGGGAAAGCTCATTTCAAGCCTCTGAGGGGAAAAAAGGTCAACACATGTTGATATCATCCCGTCTTTTGTCAGGGCAGCTCTATAGAGAGCTGCTTTGTGGATGACTTTATCATGAAGGCAGCTTCCTTTTTCCTTGACAAATGGATCGTTAATTTGGCAGCTTGAGGGTGTTTCACAACTTGTGTGACAAGTTTTTTGCTTTCGTCATGATCTTTCTTTGCATGAATGCTTAGGCTTTGTTGTTTGGATTTTTTTCCTTTTCCGTAAGGTTGAAGGCGTAAGCTCTTCTACTTCATCTATGATGTGTTAAAAGACGTATTTTAATTAACAAAAACCGTACTGTACAGAAACGTGCTGTAGAAATGGT
This sequence comes from Labeo calbasu, assembly GCA_019740295.1. NCBI lineage: Eukaryota > Metazoa > Chordata > Actinopteri > Cypriniformes > Cyprinidae > Labeo > Labeo calbasu. Next base: position 18,590 of record JAHKKF010491852.1, read on the forward strand.
ATGTATTGCTGTCATGTGCATATGAGCCTCTTTAGCGAATGTGTCTCTGCTGGTTCCTGCCCTCTAGAGTGTTTTTGGGTTGCCATTAGTTGCATTTGGCTGGAATGTCTCTAGATATTTAATACCCCAGTTAACATGAAACAGCTGTGAAGTGCATTTTAAATCTGATAGCGAGCTATTCATGATGCAATGCATTGAAACGTCTTATATCTGTGTCATTGTTTACATGTGTATAGTACCGTGTTACGGTGTAATTTCGTTAAAGAGACTTGTTGCCATAACAAAAACTGATACGGTCATGCTTTTTATATTATTGTTATTGACTTATTTGGTTATTTAAAGAGGTAGTTAAGTATAACCAGTTGTCGTCATCATATGTATTTGTATCAAAAAATGACTGGGATAAATATAAAGTAAGCAAGATTATATGTGCATATACACTTCCATACACTACCAGTCAAAAGTTTTTGCACAGTAAGATATTTAATGTTTTTTTTTGTTTGTTTTTTTTTTTTTAAAGAAGTCTCTTCTGCTCACCAAGCTTGCATTTATTTGATCCAAAGTACAGCAAGAACAGTAAAATTGTAAAAAAATGTTTACTATTTAAACCGACTGTTTTCTGTTTGAATATATTTTAAAATGTAATTAATTCCTGTGATATCAAAGCTGAATTTTTAGCATCATTACTCCAGTCGTTTGATCCTTCAGAAATCATTCCAATGTTCTGATTTGCTGCTCAAAAACTATTATTATCATGTTGAAAACAAGTTGATTTATTTTTTCAGATTTTTTTTGATGAATATGAAGATCAGTAGAACAGCATTTATTTCAAATAGAAATCTTTCGTAACATTATAAATGTCTTAATCGTCACTTTTGATCAATTTAAAGCATCCTTGTTAAATAAAAGTATTAATAATTAATTTAATTAATTTCAGTAATTTCTGTTTTCCCCCCAAAAAAGAAAAGAAAATATACTGACTCCAAGCTTTTGAATAATATATGTAATATATATAATATATAATATAGTGTATAATGTTACAAAAGCTAAAATAAATAAAATAAATACATATATTTATACATATATATATGTATAT
>JAHKKF010491853.1:0-25065 GCA_019740295.1 Labeo calbasu
TAATTTCTTCACGACTGAAGACAGAAAGACATGAACATCTTGGATGACAAGGGGGTGAGTAAATTATTTGTGAATTGTTGTTCTGGAAGTGGACTTCCCCTTTAAAATCGATTAAAGTTTATTTACAAAAAATGCTTGTTTTGAAACACTTTCATTGAACTCATTTTGTGTTCCACAGGAGGAAGTCTTTTGACTTTTTATTTTTAAACCTTTCCTTTAACCCACTGATTGCCCTGATTGATAATAGCGATGTGGCAGATGTTAGTACGTGATTGTTTGGAGGTTGTAAAAATAAAAAAACTCCTAGGAAGAGATTTTTATGCTACTCTGTTCATTATCTCCGTGTTTCCATTCATCTTGTCTTTCCTGTTACTATTTATCGATATTGCATTCACGCTCCACCTGGCATTTACTCCCAGCGCCGTCATGTGATTTCATAAGAACAGTAATGTTTTCCTGAGTACGAAGGAACGAAGAGGATCCAGTCAGCTCGACTCCACTTTATTGCAATCATGAATCTCGTGCAAGGGAAATGGCGCGCATTCCGGCTATTTCACAAGTCATTTGCCCGTCTGAGTGTTGACAATGAGGCTGGCCGGGTGTCCTTCAGGCACTCACTTAGCACATACAGCAATAATAGCCATGTCATCTCAATTTAGACTGTGTGAAATGCGCTCCGCCTTGTTCTTAAAAGCTGTTTTCTCCCATGTAATTCTTCTCCGGCCTTCGGGTTAGTAGCAGTCTCTTCTCATTTCTCACACGAACCTCACACACCGAGCAGCATGTGTTTAGAGTCTGTGATACAGCGTGAATCTCTTCAGATGATCTGCAGTCTCAGTGTTGATTTTAATGCTTAATTTAGTGCTCTCCATTATGCCTCCGCTCATCTGACTCATTCCGGTTGAATACTAATTGTAGGTGCTCGTTAGCTGTGTTATTTGTGCGTCACAAGCCGCCACTTACATATGTTTTAGAAACTTCTGTAGCTCTTCTTGATAATTGCTGTGTGTATCAGCAGGTGAGAAATTCATTGTCTTCTGGGTGACTTGTGCAATATACGCGATAAAGCAAGGTTATATACTTTATGGCGTTATAAATAGGGACAGAGAATACAACATGCACAAAGCCACCCCAAAGGTTTTGCGCTCGCATTGTGCTTACATCAGAGTAAGCCATGCAGAAAATGACACACTGGAGTCACAGCAGAAAACACAATAACAACATGCCACAAAGGCAAAAATCATTGTTCTCATTATCTTACCTAAAGTTACCTGAGCAGGAAAACTGCAGCTGATATTAAAGAGGTATTTCATTCAAAAATGGAAATATATCTTCTTTTATATATAGCTCTATCTTTCTGTGTGCACTTCGTCTTCACAGCATGCATGTTTAATATTGTATGTCTTGTTGCATTCGTAGGTTTTCATTTGCTTTTTCAGTTCATTTGCAAGGATAATCCATGGCTATGTGCATTAAATGATTGCACAATGTCAAAGGCGTCGGTTTGATTTTTTGTCATTGGTGGAGACATAACGACAGACATTTAATCGTCCCTACTAAATTCTACGCCCTTGAAAATCATAACGAGCTGTCTGACTTTGGAAACTATAGTTCTGTCCTTAAATATAAAGAGGTCAAACATCAGATTTCACAAAAAGCTTAAGGACATAATTCTAATTTAAGTCAGTCATTGAAGCGAGCTGATTTTGTCACTCTTCTGATTAAGATGTCAATTCTATTCATTCTAAAGCAGTAAAAAAAATTGTCTCTCTATTCATCCTATGTTCCTTCTTAAAAAAGGGGAAAAAACATAGTTACTATAGTTTAACCGTGATAACCACAAATTAACCTCAATGATTCGGGAACCCGCTCTAAAGTTTCGATCGGGACTTCGGAGCGCGGATCGCGAATCATTCAATTTACCAAATGATTCGCGAACCCGCTCTAAAATTCCGATCTGAATCAAAAGATTCATGAACCCGCTCGGGGCGCGGATCGCGAATCATTCACTTTGCTAAATGATTCGCGATCCATGCTCCGGAGCGGGTTCGCGAATCATTTTGCGAATTGAATGATTCGCGAACCCGCTCCGGAGCATGATCGCGAATCATTCAATTTGCCTAATGATTCGCAAAACCGCTCCGATCTGAATGAAAAGATTCAAGAACCCACGACTCAATCGGAGCGGTTCCATCTTAAACGACTCGCTCAACTGAGTCGGTTTGTCTGTTCCTCCGGTTTTGGCGTCTTCAGCCATGTTTACACGACACTGTTAGTACTAATGCTGGCTTAACTCGCTAGTTTTATGACATTAACTGAAACAAGCGTGTTTACAAATAAAATATCAAGATTTCCATTCCAAAGATAACATTCTACACAAATCTACGAATATATTCAGGTAAGGTAACCAGTCTACTGCTAATAAACACTCCATTAAAATGACAAGCTGCACCTCAAAATGCGTGTTAGATGGAAACATTGTGCATTATGAATCAAGTTTGTAGTTTAATTCACTATATTTTAAATAGTTTGAGCACTGCAGTTCAGTTGGTGACAGTTCAGTAGGAAATCAGTTGAAAACATCCAGTCATTTCATACCATTGAAGTAAATGTTCAATTTATCAGCATATATTGTAAAAAATATATATATTACTAGATTGTATTAGTCTGTAATACTCTATATAGAGTGGTAGTTAATGTAAAAAGAGTTAATGGGAGAATCAGATGAACAGAAAACAGCATAACAAAATACAGTTAAAGAGTGTAAACCTTATGATTCAGCTGAACTGTGCACTTATGTTTTAAGCACTTCAGCTACCTCATGTGTTCTTACTCTGCCCATGAATTACACAGTTTTCTAGTGTATTTACGGTATTGGTATATTGTTAGGAACATGTCCCTAGTGTCCCTACTAAATTCTACACTCTTGTACAATGTGCATTAATCTAATTGCACACTTAGCCATGGATTGTCATGCTTACACCATGATCACTTGTCAGCATGGACAAGTTAAAGCCGTCATTAGCTAAATGTGGTAGGCACATGTTTTTTGGGATTTGTTGGATCAGCGTTAACCCTTTCAGCATCTCTTGGCATCGATCTTGCTTGTTTTCGCCAATTGAAATCAATGTTGAAACTGCATTTGTCAGGTTTTGTAATGTCTGAGAAGTGGCCCACTATAATCTGGTTACTGTCTGTGTTGGTTTGCGTCTGTCAGTGTGGTTTTAACTGGCCTGTAGGAATTCAGACTATATAAAATCTTGCGTAATTACAGCCCTAGTAATGTACTGCCAGTTATGTTATGTAATAAAGGTTAAGCAATAAATGGTATTGATAGTTTTGACAGTGAATCGTTACCACTGGGATTCATCTTGAGGGTAAACTTGACCTTCAGCCCTCCTTATCCTGGTCCAAAAGTTTTTGCCAGCAATGTAATCCTCTGCCTTGGATTGCACTGAGACCGCTTGAATTACTACATCAATCAATCAATTCTCAAATTCACAGAAAAATCTTTTACTTGGAAGTGCCACTATAACAGAATTAAAATGGGTTGCAAATGCAGTTTCATGTTGACCTTTGCAACAAGTCGTAGTTGCAATGCGTTTGTAGTTGTTTTTACTCCAAAACAACACAAAGGATGTTTGAAAATAGGATTTATTTTAGTGTAAGATTATGGTTCTGGAGTGTTTAATGTAGGATGTACTGACAACACAGAGCCTGTGACCTGGCAAGAAAACGTCTGCAAGTTGTAAATTGATCTAGGAGCTTTTGCTGTCACGACTATTTGCAGACTTCAGCAGCATGGAAGAAAGAGACCCAGATGGCACTACAGAAATGAAATGTGGAGTGCCGCACCTGATCAGTCTCCACACAGGGAACAAAAGAGCAACAGGGGAGCTGTCAGGAAGTCTTTCAGCGGCGGTTACGAAATGCCGTAGACTGCTGCACAGTGGGACCGCAGTGTTATTCCTCATTAAGCGGATGCATTCCTCTAAGATTTCATGTGAGGTCGTAATCATTTAAATACAAATGCGCCCTTTAGTATGTGTCATTTTTATTGGAAAAACAGCACGAGCGTGATACTTTCCGCTCGTATCCCAGCTTCCATTTTTAGTACGAAGAACTTTGCACTTTTCTGTCCTAAACTTTATATGACAACAATAAAGATTGTGTGTTTTCCAGACTCGTTTTACTGCTAGTAAGAATTAGCTGTTTAAATCTGTATGGGTGTCACATGGTCTTTATGTCCAGACTACTAGATCTCTTGACAGCCTCGAGCAAGAGTCTTTGTATGAGTAATTTATAAACTTTATAAAACCAACTAAAAATAGCCCCACTCTGCATTCATATTCCTTCATTTATGAATGAAGCTTGAAACTTGAAAGAGTGGAGGCACGAGCCTGTGAAAGCAGTGATATAGGTGGCTCTCGCTCGTGAGCTTACGGTCATTAGAAGTGTGTGTCTGTCCGTTCAGCCCAGACGTTTGCTTTTCATTTGGCTGGAGGTTAATTTCCCCACATCTCACGCTTGTCCGATGCCAGCCAAGCTTGGAATTGGATTTTCACGCAGACTTTCACGACGCTATTTAACCCAAGGCCCTGGACCCGCAGGGAAACCTGTTTGCATGACTGATCGTTCGTACATGCTTTGGGAGTTGTGCAAAAACTCACAGCAGATTGCCGATTCTGATCACAGGTCTGATTTCATGTCTCTGATCAAATAGAAAACCAATGAGCACCATATGGACAGTGCTTTAGTGCTTCTTGAAATTCACTGTGTGTTTTCAGAGGAAAGCCATGCGGTGGCCTGATGGGACTTGCTGCTGTATACAGATGATCGATAATTCATGGTGTCATGTTTTACCTAAAAATTTGAACTCATTGACTACAGACAATCACATACATGACCACTGAGCTGTTTGACATTACTAACATTTATATTTATTGCTTAAGGCAAGATTTGTGGACTGTTTGGCTTTTTATAACATTTAAGGCTCCTGGAATTAAAACATCCAAAATACACCTTTAAGTGTTTATTTTATTGCACTTTATCTATTTACGTCAGTAGGTTTCGATTGCAATACACATCTTTAAAGGCTGTTTCCTCAAAAGTATTTTTTTCTATCACACTGAGCCAGAAATCTCTATTTAAAGTTTAGTTTTATTCCTGTCTATTTTTTACTGAGATTTTTTTATAGTTTGCTTTTTATCATTAGCCTGTTTTTATTTTGAAAAACATACAATTTTAGGTTTGTTTTCTGATAATTGGGTAATTTGTCATTAATAGTACTATTTTTTCTATTATTTTATTTGACTTTAATATTATAAATATTTTTCATGTAGGGAACGCATATAAGTTATCCCAGTAAAAGGTACAGTATACATTGTCATTGTTTTACGTGGCTAAATGTTGTAATATAATTAATAATGTAATCTTTGTGATTACTTATTGTCTCACACAGATTTTATTTTTTATTTTTTCAAATAAAAAAAAAGAAATCCGAACAAATGATTCGAGATCCACGCTCCGAAGTCCCGATCTGAATCAAATGATTCTCGAACGCACAACCGAAGTTCTGATTTGAATCAAAAGATTCATGAACCTACTCTGAAGTTCTGATCTAAATCAAATGATTTGTGATCTGTGCTCCATAATCCTGATCTGAACAATGATTGGTGAACCATCATTTCAGATCAGGACTTTGGAGCACGGACTGTAAATTATTCAGTTCGTGAAATGATTCATGAACCCACGCCGAAATCCTGATCTGAATCAAATGATTCGCGAAGCCGCTCCAAAGTTCCAATCTGAGTCAAATGATTCGTGAACCCACTCCAAAGTTCTGATCTGAATCAGATGATTTACAAAGCTGCACAGAAGCCCCAGTCTGAATCAAATGATTCGCGAAGCTGCACTAAAGTCCCGATCTAAATCAAATGTTTTGCGAACCCACTCTAAAGTTCTGATCTGAATGAAATGATTCGCTAAGCTGCACCAGAGTTCTGATCTGAATCAAATGATTTGAGAACCTGTTCTGAAGTTCTGATCTGAAACAAATGATTGCAGTTCAGTTGGTTACAGTTCAATGGGAAAATGGTTGAAAGCATCCAGTGATATCAAACCATAGAAGTGAATGTTCAGTTTATCAGTTGAAAAAACAAACAAACAAGCCATTATTAACATTTTATCGCATCTTTGAATCTCACTGTGTAGTTGATCATTTAATTTATGAAAATAAAGGCTGTTCATAAAGTCCTCGGGCACCGTATGAGTCAGAGCCACTACTGTTCATTGGAACTGTGATGTTGTCTCAAGCCCGCTTTTATTTTTTTTTCACCGCGATTGCTTTCATCCCTTTAGATAGCGCTTACAGGTGCCACGGTGAAAAATCAATACGCTGGTTGAGCACGTACACAGAAGTGGCTCTGTGACATCCATCACTGACAGGCCCGTGGTTGGCATAAGCAGCAACGGACCATGGCTGACAGTCAGCCCAAGAATTGCAAGTCTTCCAGCCAGAATTTCTTCACAGCAGACTGGGTGTAGGTGTGAAAGGCCAAGCGGTGGTAATTTGTTTATCGCTCGCTAATATCAGCCAAAGACACGTGAAAATATAAGGACCAAATCCTTGAGGACATCTTGGGCATGTGATGTTTTTAATGAGCGTCTTGCATATTGTTCTTTATGCACTAAAGCAATCGCTGTAATTGTGTCACCTCATTTTAATTATGTTTGGTTTTATTAACACTGGCTGAAGTAAATGCAGCCAGAACAATGAGAAAACATTAAGCCCATTATGCTTATGCGTAGCCTTAGTTATGCTGTCCCAATTCAGCTGTTTAGAGAAATGGGAATTCTCTAAGAAAGTGCATGACTTTTATTGTGGGCCAAATTGATCTAATTCAAAACAGGCACTTTAATTAAAACACAAATAAGCTGGTGCTTACAAAATTCAAAGTTGCAGACCAATAAAAAACAAAGTGAACTGCACTACTGTTCAATACTTTAGTGGTCAGTTTTTTTTTTTTAAAGAAATTATATTAAATTAGCAATTAAGTGTGACAGTAACATTTATAATGTTACAAAAGCTGTTCTTATAAATGTTCTATTCATTAACAATTTTTGAAAGAAATTTTGGTTTGTACAAAAATATAAAGCAGCTGTTTTCGATATTAATAATCGGAAATGTTTTTTTGAGCAGCAAATCAGCATATTAGAATGATTTCTGAAGGATCATGTGACAGTAATGATCCTGAAAGTTCAGCTTTGCATGACAGAAATAAATTACATTTTAAAATATGTTCTAACAGAAAACAGTTATTTTAAATTGTAATATTTTTTTACAATATTACTGTATTTTTGATTAAATAAATATAGCATTGTAATTACTGGACTTGGACTTCGGAGCATGAACTGTTAATTATTCAATTTGTGAAATGATTCAAGAACCCACTCCAAAGTCCCGATCTGAATCAAATGATTCGCAAAGCCGCACCAAAGTCCCAATTAAAATCAGATGATTTTGATGAAGTTCTGATCTGGAAACGCTGCGCATTATGATCGAGTTTGTAGCTTAATTCACTATATTTTAAAAAGTTTGACCACTGCAGTTCAGTTGGTTACAGTTCAATGGGAAATTCAGCTTTGCATCACAGAAATAAATTACATTTGTAAAATATTTTCTAATAGAAAACAGTTATTTTTAATTGTAATATTTTACAATATTACTGTGTTTTTTTATTATTAAATGTAGCATTAAAAAACATTCAAATATCTTAAAACACAGAACCTTAAAAATTGGCTAACTGACTCAACTCTAAAAAACGAGCAAATGTCCAATTCAGAAAGAACGCTGGATTGCAGCAAAGTCGTCTGACACTAGCTGGGAATGATTTAAGACTGTGAGTAATGCTTGCTCAGTGCTTCTGACCCGCTAACAATACTTTCTCTCGCTGCTGCAAATCTCCCAAGCCCTAACCTTTCCAAATTTGTTACAGATGAATGATATGTGGGACCTGTTCAAACTCCCCCATATAAAGAGTCAATAAATTGCATCAGGATGTTATTTGGGGAGCTAACGTAGGCATTTCAGTGGAGTTGTGTTGTCAATTAGACACAACAGATGACTCAGAACACCTGTTTTGTTTCCAGCAAGGTGAAATGTGTCAATTCTGTGCCACCAAATGGAATTATAAAAAATTTGGACAAGCTTCAATGCCTTCAAGCCAAATGCAACCCAAACTCTGACCTGTAGGGGCACAGGCGATATTAATGCATTGGGGTAGCGCATATTGTAGCTCTAAACATGCTTTGGTGAACACATGGGCGGGTTAGCAGACTCCTTGGCCGGAGGCATGGATGTAAACAGGAACCTCGACACACACAGACTGAAGCTTTGACACATCTGGGTTAAGGAGAGAGAAAAAAAGAGACCTGTCCTGTTCAGTCGAAGGGATTGTGAGTAAAGTCTGTCCTCTATGGCTTTTTCTCACTCTTTTGAAATACCAGACCTCTCCAAACACGCATCCTTGACAGCCACAAGGCACAACGTCCACGGCTCATCTCACAATGTGCAGTGGATGGCAAAGTGTGAGGCTTAGAACGTGATGGGAAGTGAATGGTGAAAGGTTGTGCAAGGGGTAAAGACCTTTCGGGGCATGGTCCTTAAATCTTCAGTTCTTCAACAAGTCAGAGATTGTTTCTCTCAAAGAAAAATAGTTTAACTTTTGAGGTTTAGCAGCAGCCAGGTGTTTCTTTGAGGGCTTTTGTTGTGCAGTTACACTTTTTTTATGCACTTTTATGAGACTTTTGTGAGTCACCAAGTTATAACTTATTATAGGTCAAGGATTACTTCACCTTTTAAACTGTCCTCTCTCAAACTGAAAGTAGTTTTTGTTAGCTGAGTGGCATTTGCTTTATTTAACAGTCAAGAGTTTTCTTTTTTCCATAACCCTACTTATGTTTTTTTCTACATGGACCAGTCATAGACTATACAGTATACACTACCATTCAGAAGTGTACATTAAGTACAATTTATTCAAAATAAATTAATGCTTTTATTCAGCAAAGAATGCATTAAATGGATCAGAAGTGTAAGTACAGACATTTATAATGTATAAAGAATGAGAACAGAGCTCAGAATGCTATAGTTAAAGTATAGTTGCTGTATGTAGTTTTTTTGACTGCACTAAAGCATAAAAATACCATATGTTTGCATATATTTAGGAAACATGCTAACTTCACATACTTTTTTCTCCCAAAAAAACGGTACTATAGCCAGTTATTCTAATGTGTGTTCTGTGTCAGAATGTCTGTTTTTGTTTTGATCTATGTGACTCCGCCCACTTCCAGTTTACCAAATAGTATTTCAACACTCCGGGTTGCCAGTTGGTAGAAAACTCAGCATCTGCAGCCATGGAAGTCAGCAATGAACTGAGTCAAAGATGACAGATTCTACATGACCTAAAAAACCTCAGCATCCATCTAAAAAGCTCTGTGACCAGAGGAATATTAAAATGTGGATAAATCACCTTCCGTTGTCAGTTGCACTTGTTCCTGTCGCATGTCCTCAATCTGGCAACCTGCTGCATTTTTCCATACTGCACCTTTAATGTGAACAGTGTCATTTAACCAACAACCTTGAGCTGATTAGAATGGCGGATCAGAAAGGTTAAGAATCCGTAGCAGCTTGACAGAAAGTGTTTTTTTCAGTCTTCCAGATGCTTGATAGGTTGACGTTTTGTCAGTCAGGGCCACTGACAGGTCAGCATCCTTCAGGCTTTTCAAGGTTGTTGTCTTTCACATGCATACTGAAAATGCATTTTCCAAGACAATGTATACCTATGGTTGCCTATTAATATTTTTAGCAACATTTACCCTACCCGTCACTACCAGTAAGGTTTTTAATGTTTTTTACAGAAGTCTCGTCTACTCACCAAGCCTGCATTTTATTTGATCCAATGCAAAAGCAGTAAAATTTTGAAATATTTGTATTATTTAAAATAACTGTTTTCTATTTGAATATATTTTAAAATGTAATTTATTCCTGTGATTTCAAAGCTGAATTTTCAACATCATTACTCCAGTCACATGATCCTTCAGAAACCATTCTAATGATTTGCTGCTCAAAAAACATTTATCATTATGTTGAAAACAGTTGAGTAGATTTTTTTTCAGGTTTCTTTGATGAATAGAGAGATCTAAAGAAAAGCATTTATCTAAAATAGAAATCTTTTGTAACATTATAAATGTCGTGATCACCACTTTTGATCCATTTAAAGCATCCTTGCTAAATAACAGTATTAATTTCTATAATTTCTCCAACTCGTATAATGTTACAAAAGCTTTTTATTTCAGATAAATGCTGATCTTTGGATCTGAACAAATCTTTTACCTGAAAAAAATGTACTCAACTGTTTTAAATATTGATAATAATAATAATAATAAAACATTTTGAATGGCAAATCAGCATTTTAGAATAATTTCTTAAGGATCATGTGAGACTAAAGACTGGAGTAATGATGCTAAAAAATTAAGCTTTGATCGCAGGAATAAATTACATTTTAAAATGTATTCAAATAGAAATCAGATATTTTAAATAATAAAAATATTTCAAAATTGTACTGCTTTTGCTGTATATTGGATCAAATAAATGCAGGCTTGATGAGCAGAAGAGACTTATTTAAAAAAAAACATAAAAAATCTTACTGTTCAAAAACCTTTGACTGGTAGTGCAATTAATTCATGTTAATCATTTTGAATGTACTGTATGGCAGGACAAATAATGAATATTCAACATCTTTACCTTTCCTTCCAGGTATTATGCCATCTGTTGCCAGCCGCTGGTTTACAGGAATAAGATGACACCGCTGAGAGTGGCTCTAATGATCGGAGGATGCTGGATAATCCCAACCGTTATTTCCTTCCTACCCATAATGCAAGGCTGGAACAGTATTGGTATAAATGATTTGGTGAGTCACATCCATCAGATGCTCGACTGTTTGCGCTGATAAGGTTTGCGAAGGCAGTCTGACTTTGATTCTTGCAATAATGATGTTTCTTTGATTCTCTCTCACCTTGCAATCAGGGCATGCGTGGATTATTAAAATGCTCTATAAAAAGTGCAGGAAGCGATTATAAGGGAAACTTGTGACGCATGCAAGGTCTTTTTCAGGCATCTTCTTGGCTTTCTATACATTTTACAAAATGCAATTAGGGATCCATGCATAGAAGCCAAGCTACTGTCCATGTTTCTAGGAAAGCAATTGCAGTACGCAGGGGCTCTCATAAAAACCTGCTTTGAGGGTTGGGATGATTGAGGAGAAAATTAAATGCCACAGTCTCAGGTAGGGAACTTAATCCATTACTTAGCAGTAAACAAACAAATATGGCCCTGGGTGAAGATTGATGCACCATAATTAAGTCACGCTGGAGAAAGGAAATGGTTTTCTCTGTGGTTTCCACGTGCTTGTTGTAAATGTAATGTTTCATGTGACGCCATTTCTGTTTTACTCTGCTGTTTTCAGGATGGGCTGTATCTGATACAGGCTTTCCCATATGGTGTTTTGTGAATTGATGAAAAGCTAATATTTAAATTTAGTACAAAGTTAAAACAAAAAAATGTTTTTGCACAATTAAGTAAAATCGTGATATAGCTTCATGCGATTTTCAACATCTTAATGCAGCTTGGTTCACAGTAAACGCTGCTCCTCTCAAACTCATTTAAAAGAGTAGTTCACTTCCAGAACAAAAAATTTACAGTTAATTACCTCACCCTCTTGTCATCCAAAATTGTCTTTCTTTCTCCGGTCGTAAAAAGAAATTATGTTTTTTGAGGAAAACTTTTCAGGATTTCTCTCCATATAGTGGACTTCTAAACAAAGGGCTGTAAACAGTCCCAGCCAAGGAATAACTAGCAAAAATTGATCATTTATATACTTTTTAAACTTCAAATGCTCATCTTGTCTAGCTCTGCGTGTACTCTGTGTATTACGGTTCCAGACAGTTAGGGAAGGTTGAAAAACTCCCCTCTCATTTTCTTCTCCAACTTCAAAATCGTCCTACATCGCTGTTTTAACTTTGTTTGTAAAGGGCGTTTGATCATCTTTGCATGTTCGCTTGGGTCGTTACCTCTGCAGCGTTGTAGAGGAGAAAATGAGATGGGAATTTTTTGACATACCCTTGCTGTGTTGAATCAGAATACACAGAGTTTATACAGAGCTGAACAAGACAAGCATTTCAGCTTAAAAAGTATATAAATTGATTTTTTTTTTTTTTTTTTTTAGAAAATAACCAATCTTTTTGCAAGATAAAACCCGTTCCTCGGCTGGGATCGTTTAGAGCCCTTTGAAGCTGCATTGAAACTGCAATTACCATACCATACACCATAAAAGTCCACTATATGGAGATAATTCCTGAAATGTTTTCTTAAAAAAACATTATTTCTTTACGAGATGTCATCTTGGATGACAACGGGGCAAGTAAATTATCTGTAAATTTTTGTTCTGGAAGTGAACTTCTCCTTTAACTTGCATCTTGGGAGCACAGTGTGTGTTAGATTCACTTTTTTTTTACACATTTGCACAATTTTTCAAAATTTCTATGGATAGAAGTTTATAGCATTTCACTAAAATTCCACTAAACCCAAAGATTAAAAAATTTGAAAATTAAGAATTAAGACAAATAATTACATTCTAACTTGCAGTGTAAAATGACAATTATTAGGCCTATCATTATTAAATACTATATTTTTTATTTTTTATTTTACAGGGCAGTTGTGATATATTTATATCTTTTAAATAGTTAAAACAACAACAACAACAACAATAATAATATGCCCAATGTTATATGTGAAGAGTTTATTTGCAAAAACAGTCCATTTTTATGTATTTTCAGAAATCATGTTTTTTATTGTGCATTCCAAGAAATATCAGTTAAACTGCAGTTGGGTTGTTTTGATTAAGTAATAATAACTTAAACAAATACAGATAACTTAACAAAATTAAAGTTTTTTATATATTAAAAGTTTGTTTTGTAGCAAAAGCAGATAACTCCACATTTCAAGTTTCAGAGTTACAAAAAAACAAAAAAAACACTCGTTTTATCTTTGTGATCTCATCAGCTGACAATGTAGACACCTGACAAGCTTTGCTGTTGTGATCACAGACTATATGGTTGTGATTACATGCAATACAGGGAGCAGCTTTTCCTTTAACATTGTAACGTACTGCATTAGCAGGGTTCCATGAAAAAGCTTTCAGCTTTTATTTTCCTTTCATGCCCTAAAGAAGTTAACAAGTTCGTCTAAATGATCCATCCTTGATCACTTTTAGTCAGCTTTGACGATACTCCTCTCAGCTAGCAAGTCTTTTAAAAGTGATTGGCAGCCTTGTCACCTGACCTGAATACAGCGCGCTGATTCACTAAAATAGACTTATCGGCTTCTGTTCACAAACAACAAGGGCGCTTGTCGGCTTCTGCAGTAAAACGTAAACTCACAATGCCTTGAAAATGGACAATACCAGCTTTATTGACACAATGTGTTTAGGGTTCATATCGCTCTATGTGTGGAGAATTACGCTCAGTATTTGCTCAGTTTTTGCAAATAAACTCTTCATTTGCAGCCCTATATATAAATAATTATAAAATATAAACAATAAAAATAAAACACTTACTAAAAACAATGAAATATTTTTCAGGCCATGCTTCAAGAAATTTTACATCTAAAGGGTTCAGCTTGCAAAAAAGCTTGGCAACCCCTGAGCTAATATATGTAACAAATAATTAAGACTTGAAGTGGTTTTCTCTGCCCAAGTTTGTAGCTTCCTTCAAACTGCTTTTCAAGAAAAAAATAAATAAAAGAATGAATTAGCATTCTATTCAAAGTAAATAGTTGGCGTTCTGCTGTCTGGAGTCTCTTGTGTTGGTTCACAGGCATTATATTAATGGCTACCTTTACTTCACATTTTCACAGATGTGAATGAGTCAAGCTTCCCGTTCTGCCAGAAGCTCTTCTCAAAGGAACTAATTAGCGGTTTGATATTGAATATCAATGATAGCGTGGGCCAAAGTCCAGCTTTAAAAAAAAAAAGGCTCTATACTGATGTCAAATATGCTTGCAGTTCATAAGTGTTTTTTTATTATTGATAGTGTTGGGTTTAGAGCTTGGAGGGTTCAGCGTTATGATTTGAGGGTGTTGGGAGGAGCAGACAGGAGAGAGACGCAAATGAACAGTGATTAATAGCTCTCATCAAGACACTTCCCTCTGTGGATCAAATCAGTACTAGCCTGTTTGTAAACAGTATGTATCTGTATATGTTTAATTTATGATGCTCACTGCTCTAGATGAGACTAAAAAAAACATGAGTGTTAATTTCTCTCATCAAGCTCTCTTTACTTACAGTGACTCGCCATTTAGTCTTTGCTATTGTTCATGTTAATTGTGGGGTTAACCATTATGTTTCTAATGTATGTTACTAATTGCAGAATAATTAAATACAATAACATTTCTAATTGGAACATGGTTTGATGGGATAACAGTCTGAAATGGTTCTCTGTGGGGATTTCTATGGCTTATGTAGCCAAAAATAACAAAATATATGAAGTATGCTCTTTATATTTAAATGTTTGTATTTAAGATGTGCAAGTTTTGGTCAGTAGAATATTTTTATATTTTTGAAATCATCTCAAGACAGTAATACTACAAAATGCATGCTTGCTAAAAGAAAGCATTAACTTCTTTTATAAATAAATAAATCTTGCTGACCCCAAACTTTTGCTAAATCAAAGCTGCCTTTTTTAAAGCGCACGCTTTATGATCTGTATTATACAGTATGGATTACTTCAAGAGCCTAGAGCTGATGAGAGCAGCTATATGCTAGAGAAATACAGACGGCAAATGAGTCAAGACACTTAGCTCTGTCTCTGTGATTTTCCTCAGACAAGCTGTCATTGTCCAAGAAAGAGTGACGTCACTGTCTGTTCACACTATGTGGATTTAATGAGTTGAATGTGCATGTCAGTCCCAAAAATACTAGTAAATGTGTGATGAGTGACAGCCGTCGTGTGTATGTGGCCACAAAGATGACATTCATATACAATTAAGGGTAAAGGTCAAAGGTCATCTTTCATGATGGTTTGAATGCATTATCACACCCTGAATGACTTTACAAAATCTTTCCACACTAGACGACGTCATGCATCAGAGGCCGAATTTAATTCTAGGGGAGTGTAATTAATTTACTAGTTACAAACTTAATGCGCTTAATATGGTGCCGTATGTCACTGGATTTGAATGTCAAGCATATTTTATTAATATGAAGTGGAGAGGTGTATTTTTGGAACGGGATATTTACAGACTCATGCCCTCTAGCCGAGGTCTCTTCCACACCTGAAGGTGATTGTGTTTGACCAGATGAAGTATTGTAAGTAGTCACCTCTGCTCTTAAAACGTCTCCTCAAATGACTGTTCCCTGAAGCCAGAGACACACTGGGTTGAATATTAATGAACGGACACAGAGGGAGAAGGTGCTGAGCATTTAAAACTAGTAAAAGAATGTCCTACACTTTCAAAAACAAAAGTTCTTTATTGGAATCTGTGAAAGAACTTTTAACATTCTATTTTACAAAAGTTTCTTTATAGTGGAAATAGGTTCTTTAGATTTTTTAAAGTGAAGTCAAGTTATTTATGTAACGCTTTATAGAATATTATTTTCAGTCCACTTTAGACAAACTAAGTTACTTTGCAGCTGCATGTCAACTAGCAGTCAGTGTATAAGAAGACTGTCTGCTCAATATCTGATAAAACTTTATTTTGTTGCTCCATCAACAGAAATTTTACTGACTATAAGTAACTTTGCAAGTGCAACTCAACTTATTCTCCTAACCCTAACAGTCTACTAAAACTCTAATGTTAGTTGAAATGTAGTTACCTATAGAAAAGTTAGTTAGTTAGTTAGTTGTTAGTATGGAATGTCTAAAGTGGACTATCAAAATAAAGTGTATTGTTTCAAGGCAGCTTTACTGTAATGAACTGGAAAAAAAACTGATGCAACTGTCTTCAAATATGAGACAAATTCTGCTGTAAAGCAACTTTAAGATAGATTAAAAAATTCATCTAAACTAACTTTGAAGTTAGCTTGAGAAAGACTGACCAGAAAGTTTCGTGAGTTTTAGAAAGTTTTAAAAGATTTTTAAAGTTTGACGGTTTTCAGTCTGAAATAAATTGAAGTTTAAAGTAGTTTTACAGCTTAAAGCTTGAGTGTTTTGAAGGCAATACAGTCTGTCAGATAGATAGATACATAGACACATAGCATGTTACTAGCATGTTTAACATGTTACTAGCGTGTTACCAGAATGTTTATAGCATGATAAACAAGTTACTAGCATGTTGCTAGCAAGTTATTAGCATGATTTAACACATAGTTAGCATGTTGCTAGCCTGTTTCTAGCATGATTGGCATGTTGCTAGCATGTTTCTAACGTGATTAGCAAGTTACTAGCATGTTGATAGCATGTTTCCAGCATGATTAGCATTTTGCTAGCTTGTCATTAGCATGTTTTAACATGGTTAGTATGTAGTTAGCATGTTTCTAACATGTTTTTGCATGATTTGCATGTTGCTAGCATGTTTCTAGAATGATTAGCAAGTTACTAGCATGTTGTTAATATGATTAGCAAGTTACTAGCATATTGTCGGCATGTTTTTTTAACATCATTAACATGTAGTTAACATGTTGCTGATGTTTCTTGCATGATTAGCAAGTTATTAGCATGTTGCTAGCATGATTAACGTGTTAGCTTGTTTTTGCCATGATTAGGATATTGATAGCATGTTTTTGCACATTGACACCATGATTATCATGTTGCTTGCTTGATTTAGTACATTTATAGCATGTCTTAAGCTAGTTGCTAGTCTTGGCTAGTGAGATAGATAGATAGATAGATAGATAGATAGATAGATAGATAGATAGATAGATAGATAGATAGATAGATAGATAGATAGATAGCATGTTGTTAGCATGTTACTAGCATGATTAACATGTTACTATCATGTTTCTAGCATGATTAACAAGTTACTAGTGTGTTGCTAGCAAGTTATTGGCATGATTAACACGTAGTTAGCATTTTGTTAGCATGTTTCTAGCATGATTAGCATGTTTCTTACATGATTGGCAAGTTACTAGCATGATTAGCATGTTGGTAGCTTGTTATTAACATGTTTAAACATGATTAGTATGTAGTTAGCATGTTTCTAACATGTTTTAACATGATTTGCATGTTGCTAGCATGTTTCTAGCATGATTAGCAAGTTACTAGCATGTTAACATGTTTCTAGCATGATTAGCATGTTGCAATTCACTGTGTCTTCAGCGGCTCAGATGTCGGTAGTAAATGACGACTCCTATGATTGTTATTACATCCAACAACACAACACCTCAGTCGCTTAGGAGACATTTGTGTCTGCTCCTGCTCCGGCATTGAAACAATGGCGGATTGTTTACAGCTCACTCAGGGCAGGTCTACACTAAAACAACCGTGTCAGTCAACAATCGTGGGAGGGACCTGCCTGTGTGACAAAACAGCCAAGAATCTAAAAATGGCTTGATCTGAGAAAGTGCTAGTGATTTATAGAGATTTAAAAAAAAAATCACTGGGTGGATTTTAATCATTATAGGGTGGTTGTGTACACACACTGCCAACACGCATTTATGTTCAAACAACATGTAAAAGTGAATTTTGCATCCGGTGACCTCTTTAAGACTTTAAAAGAAACAAGGAAAAGTTCTTTTAACAACTGATTAGATAACTAAAAATGGTTCCTCTGTTGCACTGCTGTGAAAACGTTCTTTTGAAAACGTTGTTTTTCAGAGTGTACATTCTTTAGTGTTTGTGTAATCTAAACATGTCAACATCCCCCTCTTGACAGATAGAGAAGCGGAAGTTCTCCGGCAACTCCACGGTGTGTGTGTTTATGGTGAACAAGCCATATGCGCTGACCTGCTCGGTCGTGGCCTTCTACTTACCGTTGATCCTGATGGTGCTGGCGTACCAGCGCATCTACGTCACGGCACGGGAACACGCTCGACAGATCAGCATGCTGCAGCGGGCCGGAGGAGCGGGGAACGCGGACAGCGCGGACCACCAACGCAACCACCGCATGCGGACCGAAACCAAGGCGGCCAAGACTCTGTGCATCATCATGGGCTGCTTCTGCCTGTGCTGGGCCCCTTTCTTCATCACGAACGTGGTGGACCCCTTCATAGACTACAGTGTTCCTGAGCAGCTGTGGGCGGCCTGCCTCTGGCTGGGCTACATCAACTCCATGCTCAACCCCATCCTCTACGCCTTCCTCAACAAGTCCTTTCGTCGTGCCTTCCTCATCATTCTCTGCTGCGGACACAAGCGCTACCGCCGACCTTCCATCCTAGGCCCTGGAACGACCTGCACGGCCACGCAGATCAACGGCTCGACACACGTCCTGAAGTAAGTGAGATTTTTGTCTAATGTGGTTCTGATTAGTGTTAATTTTGTGAACGAAAACTGTGCTTTTTCCCATGGCTAAAACGAGACAATGACGAGACGTCAATAAGGTCGATAAACGATAACTATGACTATATCAACATGCAATATAGAGGCTAAAATGTATTTTAATAGTATACAAAAATCTCTTTTTATTTTCATTGAAACATCATACAACTGCTGTACATGCCTCTACTATGCAAGTTTTAATGTGTGCGGTTGCCAGATATCAAACTTTCAAATCAGGACTTCTTTGTTAAAAGGATATACTGTTGAAGTCAAAAGTTGCTGAATCTGCAAAATAAGAACAAAATAAGAGGGATCATACAAAATGCATGTTGTTTTTTATTTAGTGCTGACCTGAATAAGATACTTCCCATAAAAGACAAGAAAAAATTATTGTTGAATTTATTAAAATTATGCCATTCAAAAGTTTACATACACTTGATTCTTAATACTGTGTTTTTACCTGAATGATCCACAGCTGGGTTTTTTTTTTTTTTGTGATAGTTGTTCATGAGCTCCTTGTTTGTTCTGAATGGTTAAACTGCCTGCTGTTCTTCAGAAAAATCCTTCAGGTCCTACAAAGTCTTTTTTTAGGATTTTTTTTAGCATTTTTGTGTATTTGAACCCTTTCCAACAATGACTGTATGATTTTGAGATCCATCTTTTCACACTGAGGGCAACTGAGGGACTCATGCAACTATTACAGAAGGTTCAAACGCTCACTGATGCTTCAGAAGTAAAAATCATGCATTAAGATCAGGGTTAACATGTTTTTAGCATGATTAGCATGTTGCAATTCACTGTGTCTTCAGCGGCTCAGATGTCGGTAGTAAATGACGACTGCTATGATTGTTATTACATCCAACAACACAACACCTCAATCGCTTAGGAGACATTCTTGTCTACTCCTGCTCCGGCGTCGAAACAATGGCGGACTGTTTACAGCTCACTCAGGGCAGGTCTACACTAAAACGACCGTGTCAATCAGCAATCGTGGGAGGGGCCTGCCTGTGTGACAAAAAGGTTCAAACGCTCACTGATGCTTCAGAAGTAAAAATCATGCATTAAGATCAGGGTAAATTTAATTATTTTGTCTTCGGACAAACATGTACGTATCTTCTGTAGCTTCTGAAGGGCAGTACTAAATGACAAAAACATGATATTTAGGCACAATAAGAAAAATGCACACATTTTCATTCTGTTCAGAAGTTTTCACCCC
Organism: Labeo calbasu; assembly: GCA_019740295.1. Classification (NCBI taxonomy): domain Eukaryota; kingdom Metazoa; phylum Chordata; class Actinopteri; order Cypriniformes; family Cyprinidae; genus Labeo; species Labeo calbasu. The sequence continues at coordinate 19,745 of JAHKKF010491853.1, forward strand.
CGGCTCTTAATGCATCGTTTTTTTCCTTCTGGAGCATCAAATAATTTTGTTCAAATAATTAACATTTCGCAGATTCTTCAAAGTATATGTATGCAGTATTTTATTTTGTGCAATCTGGCAACCAGCTTTATTACGACAAACAAGTAAGCTGAACTTTAGCGATCTCCATGAGATGTTCAGCTTTAAATGAAAGTGTCATTCAACCTGTCTGTGTTCTGTCATGAGATCTCAACTATTTTGTTTGCGAATGTGGTTGCTGAATAAATACACATTTACTTAACCGCTGTTGTTGAGTAAAGCTGTTGAGAAAAATTGCAATTTGAAATTATTGGAATTGCTATTAGGAATTTCAAAATTCAATCAACAATGCATTGCATAAAACAAAGTCTTTCTCTTACATTTCTCCTTTTTATTACCTGTACACTTGGATGTACATCACAATAAGGGTGTAAAAATTTGCCACGACTTCTGTTTCAACACAACAGATATTTTCATGCAAAAAGATACATTTCCTGGTTCCATCTTTGATTTACGGTGCTTTCACGCTAGCACTTTTGGTGTGTACTCATGTTTGTTTAGATGATGTGAAGACTGTTTTCTTTTGATGACGCAAATATAAAAACTGGAGTCCAGTGGGAGCAAGAGCAGCAGGAGTGTGAAAGCTTCCCAAAGGTGTTCACTTTCAGTTATGTAATGTAGAATTGATTCATTCTCATATTCTAATGCTTTTAGGTTGTTTGCTTGGCTTGTATTTGATGTCTGATAGTCATTTGTACTCAGAGCAACGGGCAGCAAAGCCTAAGTCCACGTCTTGCTTCGTACATCTTTTACATTCACTGTCAGGTGTAATTTTCTTCCTTCGTACTACTTCATCTGACCTTTCTAGATTGCTCACCTCCTTGACCTAACAGCATTTACTCAGAAAAGAGCACACCGTGAACATCTGTGTATTGAAGCTTCTGCTGTTACGTGTCACATGGGAACATAAAACCGAGCGTTGGTCATCTCAGTTAGACTACACGTCTGCTAGAACTCTTAAGACTCTTTTGCTCCCATCTGCTTTATTTTTGAACTATTTTCAGATACATCTTGACAGAGAAAGGTTGTCGTTTCACTAAACCAGAGCTTTTCTGTCCTGCAAGATTTTGATGTAAATATTTTCTGAAGTGTTGTTCGTCCATGTACTGTCACAATATTCATTCAGACTTTTGCTGTTTTGTGTGATTGTTCTATGTATTAAAGGATTATAATTATTATTATTATTTTGCAAGGGTCCATTCATAGTATTTATGCCCATTTTCCACTCTCTCACTAGAAGTAAACAAGCCCCTTTTAAAGGAAAAGAAAATTTGCTGAAGTAGTCATCATTAAACCATCCAAGATGTGGATGAGTTTGTTTGTTTATGCGACCAGATTTGGAGAAATTTGGCATCACGTTATTTGCTCACCATTGCAGTGAATGGGTGCCGTCATTCCAAACATCTGATTAAAAACATCACAATAATCCACAAGTAATCCACACCACACCAGTACAATTAACATCTAGTGAAGCCAAAAGATGCATGTTTGTAATAAACAAATCCATCAAGGCATTTTAACTTTAAACAGCAGGTCATATGGTATTTTAAACTGTCCTAATATTGTGTTGGAGTCCCCTACAACAGGTTTAAATGCGTCTAAGGTCTGAAAACATTGTAATTTTTTCAGATTATACATTTATAAACAGAGTCATTTCTCGATTTCAAAACAATTTGTTCGATCAGTTCTGAGCGTAATGTCTGTAAACCCCTCCCTTCCGTAAGCATACTCTGCTCTGATTGGCCAGCTGGCCAAGCCTGTTATCATTGGTGCAGAGAGCAGTACTTGAGCAAGTTATTGTGTGATACCAAGTCTGCAGTTGTCCACGAGTTGGAGCGACCCCCATAACGTCATATTTAGCCCCTGGAATATGAATTTACCAGGGGAACCCCAACAAAAAAATGTGTATTTTACACCTTGGAATGTGATTTTTAATGGGGGACCCCCTCGAAACGCAGTAGCAATTGGGCGGGTTTTGTTGTGAAATCCTGGCCACCCTGGCTACCATTGACAAATGCTAATGTGACTAACTGATGAAACAATATAGTTTGTAAACCAAAATATGTCACAAGTTACATTCTCTATTTTTAAATGAAGTAATTAGGACAACAGTCTACAATAATCGACACATTCTCAGGAAATAGTGGGTTCACAGCAAATTATTATAACTATTTCAGCAGTAATATCGTTGTTTACCTGGAAACCTAAAGCTGCACTAGGTATACATCACATATAGAACGAACTATTTTCAGCACTCAGTTAAAAATTAACACATAATGTATCAAATGTACGTACAGGTTATGATTCAGAGATGCTTGTTAGTCCAAATAAAGAAGATTAGAAGCCAATGAAGATAAAAGCCAAGATTAGAGAAGCAGTCCATGGTAAAATGATGAGCACAACAAAAGGTTCAAATTTTCGATTTTCTAGGGTGGTATGGCTAGGAACTATACTCTCATTACTGCGTAATAATCAAGGAACTTTGTTGCCGTACCATGGGTGCAATAGGCGCAATGATATTACGCAGCACCTGAAAGTGACCGGCTGTTTGTTTAGATGCAGAGTTGCAGCTGGTAGAGTTGACGGCTGTGTAATATCATTGCGCCTGCTGCACCCATGGTACGGCAGCAAAGTTCCTTGACTATTACGCCGGAATGAGAGTATAGTTCTTAGCCATATCGACCTAGAAAATCGCAACTTTTCATTTTCTGTCTGTCTTTGTACGTGATGTAACTACAGAAGAGTCAAGTTTTAAATAGAAAAAATATAGAAACGAAACTTTGGTCATTTTTGAGCGAGATGCTAACGGTCTAATCGGATTCAATGATCTATGCTAAAAGTGCTACCGCCAGACCCGGCGATCGGCTGAATGGATTCGAAAACGGTAAAACTCAACTGTTTAACTCATTCTCAAAAAAAGTGGAGTGTTCCTTTAAGGCGGCTCATTGTTTATCATGCACTTTTTTGATGAACAACTTTGCAGACTGTTTACATTAAAGGATAGCTATGTTAAAAATAAAAACTGCAAAAAATATATGGGGTTTTTGTAAACCCATATGACCTGCTCTTTAAACCATTGTTCCCGCCCCAAATATGCGTCCGTAATCCATAATAACTCTTCCTCCAATAAAAAAGTCCATCTCCTCTTGTCTTTTCACATCAGCATCCACAGATACATTTGTTTAGACCTGTTTTGGATTGCTAGATTGGATTTTGGTGCTTGATCTTTGCATATTTCTCTCCTAATTCAGATGACTTTTTCTATGGTCTTTGCAGGGCAGCTCTCAGGCTCTAACCGCAACCTAACATGTTATTTTTAATACAGCTGAGATTAAAGATTTAAGCCAGCTGGTCAAATCCCTCAAGGGAAATCTAGAATGCAAAGATGTGACTGTTGTTATTAATGCAACCAGACATGGAAAAGAAGACATACTACGTGCTGAGCGAAGGACGTATATAATGGACATTATGATGATGTAACATATTGTGTTGTTGAGGGGCGTACATCACATAGTGGCAGTGTGAAAGCAACTGACCATTTTTCATTTCAAATATAATTTTTTTTCTTGTGAGTAGATTATTTTTTCAGACCTGGCATGAACTGTTACACAGTTGTTTGTTTTTTCAAGTAATATGTACAGCATTATATAAGGATGTGAGGCTAATTGCACTCCGCAGATCCTAACCCTTCATTTCAGCAAGTAAAATCGTGTGTTTTCAGTCACTTTATTATCAGATGTGTTAACTGGACTTCCTGATCGGTTATTGTGAATTTTCGTAATGCAGTATTTGGGACTAAATTCAAAAGCAGTGTAAAGAAAGCAAAAGCCGTTATTAATAATATATGATTTATTTTTTCAATAATTCATGCTTAGAGTTTGGCATTTTGTTTTTAAGTAACACTGCTTTTATGCATGGTTTGTTGGTGACATTTAGTGGAAGGCAGCCTGCTGGGAAGAGTAGGAAAACTTTCTTAGAGGGCAAATGAAAATATTCTGATGTCAGCAGCTCAACTTTGTTATATTTCATTTGTTGGAAACTATTAAACACTGCCTGTTCTGCCAATTACAAGGGGTCATTTTAAAACCTTAGATGTCTGCTGTGAGTTTTTGTCATCGTTTTTTAAAAAATAATGATTTGAGATCCACAGGTCCAGAGTTTAATTTGAGTCTGTTTCGGTTTGGCCTCTTGCTCACAGACAGTTCTGACGGTCGCTGTAGTGGCGATAATAATGAGCACACTGTGAATATTGGTGTGCTGTTTCTTTTCATTCTAATCATATGTTACACATCTTTTAAATCGCTTTCTCGAAAAGAGATCTGTGGATTCTGTTTCCATGGCAACACCAATGGATTTCCTCCATTCAGACAATGGCTTTGTATTTGGCCATCGCACTGTACGCTTTGGCACGACGAGGCAGCCATAATGCATTTGTTAATCTAGTATTTAGTTTTTGCATTTTAAAGAGGATGAGTGAGATGGAAGTTGTTCCCAGATTTAATGGAAATTAGTTCCCAGACTAAATGGAATTTGTTTCCTATTTTATTTAAGTTAAAGGAATGAAAATTAAGCTATTTTAAATTTTCGTTGCGTCTTGACGTTATTTTCATGACATTTAAGTACATTTATATACTGTATGTAGTTGGTGTACTTTAATGCATCAAATGCATCATGGTAAATTATGATTGTAATTATCATTTAACACATGAATGTGAATATGATTGTGCTTGTACACTACCAAGCAAAAGTTTGGAGTCAGTAAGATTTTTTTAATGTTCTTGAAAAATCTCTTATGCTAACCAAGGCTGCATTTATTTAATTAAAAATACAGTAAATGACATAAAAAACACAGTAAATTATTATTGTTGTTGTTGTTGTTGTTGTAAATCAATATTATTAAAATAATAAATTATTATTTACTGTTATTAAAATAATCAAACCTAATGTATATTAAATTGCAAAAACAAATAAAAATCAATACATAAACTGCATTTATATCCTCCACCAACTGAAAAAAATATATATGTATATGTGTGTGTGTATATATATATATATATATATATATATATATGTGTGTGTGTGTGTGTGTGTGTGTGTGTGTGTGTGTGTATAAAATTCAATATATTATTTTTGTTCAATATAAAAATGCTAAAAATATATCAATATACACTACCAGTCGTTTTTTTTAGGATTTTTTAAAGATAAGAACTTTTAAGGGACAACATTTATCATTCATGCTTTCT
>JAHKKF010491855.1:0-43480 GCA_019740295.1 Labeo calbasu
ATAAAGTGGGACCTCAATCAATATTAGCCTAGTATTAATTAGTACAATAGTAGTATTCATACAACAGCTACTAGTGAAATTGCTAAATGAACAGATGATACAAATATAGGTGCCAGGTAACTATTTCCACTATTACTGGCAACAAACTGCATTTATGCTACTGAACTTTATGTGGGTCTACGGTTGTTCATTTCACTAATATGTATCCCAGTTTTGCTGGTACTGTACACTAGAAACTAGTTATTTTTAGTCGCTAGCAACTATTCCAGTTCTGCTAGTGCTTATACCTTTTGTTCAAGATATGGGTACCAGTATGCAGTAGACAAGAATATATATTAGCACCTGATGAGTAATGACTAGAAATACTGGAAAAGGTCATACTAGTCAGTTAAACACAGCTATTATCTGATGTAAACCATAGACTGACATAGAATTTAATAACTAAATACTACTAATTTAAATGTATGTTTTAAATTAGACAACAGTCATTTATTACTAACAACTATCCCTAAAATGACTAGTAGCAAATGACTAGTGTCATTTGCCACCTAATATAAAGTGGGACCTCAACATTTGTATTGATTAGTATAGTAGCTATAATAGTTACTAGTGAAATTGCTAGTGCTAAATGAATAGATTATATAAGTACTGGCGCCAGGTAACTGTTTTCACTATTACTGGCAACAAACTGTACATTCATGCTACTTAATTTTATGTGGGGTTTTGGTTAATCACTTCATTAGTAGAAACAGTACTAGCACTTATTTTTAGTCATTAGCAGCTATTCCAGTTTTGCTAGTGCTTATTCTTATACTCTTTGTACAAGACATGGGTACCAGTACATAAGAATAAATATTCTGATGAGTACTTACTAATAATAATGGAAAGGGTAGGCCTACCGACAACTAGAATACATCCTAGTCTGAAGCGAACAAGTATTATCTAAACCACAGACTGACATTGATTTTAATTGCTAACATGTTACTAATTTAAATTAGACAAGTCATTTACTGCTAGCAACTATCCATAAAATGACTATTAGCAATTGCCTAGTGTCTAAATTACCAGTACCTAAGGTTACTAGTTAACATGAAAATATATTAGTTACTACAGGATTACACACTAGCAATAAAAAATAAGCACTAGTAGCATGTATACCCTGCTGGAAAAAAAACTAAATTTGCAATGGGTTTACTGGTTATAATAGGACTTCTATTGGTTTTAATGAAAACTGAAATGGACCTTGTAGGCTTCTACTAGTAATTGATTGCCTTCTATTGGTGGTCTTTTTAAAACCACTAAATCCTAATGGACTCACTACAGAAAATCATTTTAATGGTTAAAAGTTGTAATGGTATTTGTAGTAGAAAACAATACGAATTTCTGTTTTTTCAGCAGGGACATAATTTAACATATATTCTTCGTTTAAATGACCAGTCTCTATGAACAGCTGCTAGTGAAAGTTTAAATATACTAGCTACTATTGTATTACTTATTAAAAAATAAGTGGTACAAGCATAAGTATAGACAACTTGGCACAGGATCTGATGTCTGCTCCTCTCTGTTCTGTGCACACACGTGCTCGGGTCCAAAGGAAACTCACCTCCATCTGTTGATTCCCACGTTGGACGATCCTGCAAACCATGGGTCCAGTATGTAAACGCATCTCAGGGTATCGGCTCCTATTATAGAGTCCCGCAGAGATGGGTTATCATGGAGCCTTAAGCCCTTCCTGAACCAATGGATCGTATTGACCACCATTACTCCTAGTGTTCCGCAGTCCCTTCTGAGATACCGAATGCTCCTCCAGCAACTCCCAAACTTGGCAACCCCGGACTTCTTAAAGCAAGTAGCCTGTAAAGTTCGATCTGTTTACGTCTTTTTCAGCCTTGCTCAAGAAAAACTTTTCCCATGTTGAATTTGGATATCTGCGTTCTTGCTTGCTGAATTACACAGCGAAAATTCATATAGTTGCTTTACACACCCTGTGATTGACACTGTGCGTGTGCATAAGCGAGTTTACACTGTTTAAACTGTACGACTCGACAAAACACGCACCGATACCTGTAAAAACGATGGATTGATATTTACAAAAAACACGCACAACAAAGAAAACACGCGAACGTCAACATGGACTCGCGCAGACAGAACGAAAAACAACAGACGTTTAATTTCTTCCTAAAACGATAAATACATGCGTTTTCAGATTGTATCCATATGTAAGTACACCTTCTCGATCCTTATGACAGTACAAGCGTCGAATATTCACACGATTGTTGTCCTTTAGTTGAATGTCAATTTTAATTCACCCCGTGAACCGTCAGCCATTAGTCGACTCCGCCCACTCACTGACGCAACTGCCACCTACGCAGCTGATTGGACAGATCCGCACAGCAGACGTAATAGAACATCACGTTTCTGAGGTGTGCTCTCGCAGACCCGCACATTTTTGCGCTGATAAGAGATAGTTTTTATCAGATTAGTGACATGTTTTCGAGTTCATCTGATTATGAAGTGTAAGGGTCACTTAAAATAATAGTGCATTAAGAAAAATGCGTATTAAAAGCTTTTTGTGCTCATGTTACTGCTCGACTCTGATTGGACAGGGTATGAGTACCCGGATAGGCACATGAACAGAGGCACAAGGGAGTTTGTTATGGTAAATATTTTGCACTAGTGGTAGGACGTAACTTTTTTTAAAAAGTGTATAAAATATTGTGGTTACAAGATCACTTCAAATGTGAGGTAAACAAGTAGCTATCGAATAATAAATTATGTAATTGTTATATAATACATAATAAGCTACTATATAGTAATGACGGGATAGTCACGAGGGCTTTATCGCAGTGAAATTTTGAGTCATACGTCTAATAACACGTATCTGATTTTTTTTTTTTGTCATTAACTTTGTCTAAACTAAATTTCCAACATTAATATATTGTATAGATATGGGAAAGCAAGTGAAAACAATAAAACCACACTGGCATTCACTGAGGCAATAATAAATAACATAATAACAGCACATAATAAAGGCGGGACTGTGTTCTGGAGACTAGAGTTGTCACGTTATACAGGTTTTATAAAGCCTTGATGTATTCATTTCAGCCAAACCAATGTTTTTCCATTTTTATTAGTTTCAACAATTTTAGATATTCTGATGTTTTATAATTATTTTACCGTTTAAAATTCGCTGCAACGCCTGTAATAGATTATAATGGCAGGTTCCATTGTGACAACTTACCCCATGGAACGTAACTGATATGCCACACTGTTATCACAATGACATTATACATTGCATCTTTTTTCAAACAAATTCAAAATGGTGTTAGAATTCAAAACACCCAAATTGGCTTCAGGTGTAAGACATAAAAATAACAAATAATAAAATTACAGCATACTGAAATTACAGCTCCAGAAATGTATTTACCAAAGACCACAACGTTTTGACTAGCCAGATTTTAATCAGGCAACTAATGTTTGTTTGGGTTTTTTTCCTGGGCAACAGAAAGCAATATATGTAGCATAATATGTTTTGATAATATGCGTTGATAGTTCATTTGCTACAAATCTTGTATTTGGAGGCAATAAATAGCCTAGTTGATACTGATTATTATGTTGAGAAAAACATTGGAATTCACAAAGGGAACTACTACATTGATTTAAGACATAATTAGTGTATTGATTAGGTGCTTGTCTTTAGATGCAGAGAACATTAACATACAATAAAGTAAATGAGGTGATTTATCATGTAAAGATCAAGCCTCCCTGCTACAGCATTACTGTGATTTAAAATCATGAATGGCCATTTTTGTTAATCATGGAAATGAGTCTGGACAGACGTAAATGTCAACCTTGATATAACCTATATATTTCATCCCTTATGAAATTATGGAGAGATTTCAGGTGAATGAGGGTAATTTGTAATGTCATTGACTGATGAACTGAGTTCAAACTGTTATTATCATTTCATTTGAGTGAATATGACTTGATGATTGTTTAGGTTGAACACTAGATGGCAGTGTAGCACGGCAAAACGCTACATTCAAGCGCATATCTTAAATATGCTATATATCTGATGCTTGTTAATAGAATAATTATGACATACAAATTAATTATGAGATTAGAAATAGATTTGTAACGAAACTATGAGGTTCAGTGTGTTTTGTTACGAGAAACAGCTTTCAAACCCTTATAGGCCAAGTTTTTAAAGAAGTGTTGTCCAAAGAGGTCAGTGTTGAGTAAAATATTGTCCCTTCTTTATTGAAGCAGGGTCGAAAACACTTAAATGATAAAGCGTAGGCCTGTTTCAGCTCTAAAAGCATTTTGCTTGCTTTCTTATGTTACAGTAACTGATTTATGCTATTGTGATCTCTTAAGCTTATAAACATAAATGTCTTGATGTCATTTTGAGTTAGGTCTATTATTTAGCACTTTTACTTCGTGCCATATACTTACTGCATTAGTCAAAGCTATTAAGAAAATAGGAAGTGCTTGATGTCTCATTTTTATCCTTTGTTTTACATTGAAAACATATGACCTTTTCAGACTGTGGGAGTGAAGTTCACAAGAAGCCTCCATTCAAGATGACTGATATATTATGCATACTCTTCATTATTAATGAACAGGAATCTCGTTACTCCGAGCCCCATCTGAAAGGGAGAATGGGGAAGAGGACAGGTGTTCATTTGATCCCTTGCTTTTTGTCCTCAAACATGCTGCCCTGCTTGGTCTACTGGATCGGAGCTGTTTCATGCACACTGACTACTAGTTGTATAAAGTCTATCGGTTTGTTTCAGCCACCTTAGACCACTAGATCTAAAGCTCTGCTTTCACTCCAGAGACCAATTACAGTTATTTACTGATGGAATTCTTAGTAAATGGAATGCAATCTGATCAGAGTCAAAATAGTTTCTGGCAAAAGTGGGTTTTAATGAGCATCTATCTATCTATCTATTTGTGACCCAGGACCACAAAACCAGTTATAAGGGTCAATTTGTATTGATGTACTGATGTATTGTTTATTAGAATAGGACAATATTTGGCTGAGATACAACTACTTGAAAATTTGGAGTCTGAGGTTGTGAAAAATTAACTATTGAGAAAATCTCCTTTAAAGTTGTCAAAATGAAGTTCTTAGTCGGCGCCGATAGCCTTGTGGGCAGCGTGCCAACATAAAGTGCAGTCGCGCTATGGGCGTCCCGAGTTCGAATCCTGGCTCCCGGGCTTTTCCCGATCCCATCCCCCTTCTCTCCCCCCCACTTCGCTTCCTGTCAGCTGTGATCTGTCCTATTATAATAAAGGCAAACAGGACAAAAAAGAAAAGAAGTTCATAGCGATGCATATTACTAATCAAAAAGTTTTGATATATTTATGGTAAGAATGTATTCTTGTATTGCTGTATTGCTGGTTATTGTTACAAATATACCCGTGCTACTTATGACTAGTTTTGTGGTCCAGATTCACATCTATCTATCTATCTGAATAATGTTCAGTGATCTTTATATCATAACACTGAGAAATTCTTCAGACCTAGACCTTGTTTTTATTTAATTACTTTGGTAATTACTTTTGGGGTTTTTTTAATTACATAGCCTAAGTTGGAGTCAAATTGGGAGTTTCATTTTTACACGATGTAACATCCCCATAACCTTTTTAGAGGGGATCTCCAGATAATTAGAAGTCCACAGAACCATCATGCAGCACCGTTGAATTCAAAACCAACTGTACGCAGCAATGGTCCCGTCAGCGTATTGGATGCGGTACTGTATGTGGCTCCTCCTCCAACTGATGCTTCGCAGCCTTCAAACACACTAGTGTGTGCCATAACAACACCACTGTTCCTTCAAAGTTGGGGGCGCATTTTCAACAGTGAACGCAACAATTTGGGAACTCTGTGGCTTTTCAGTAAGACTGTGGACAGAATAAGCAGCCAAGCAGTGGCGTTTGTTTGCAGAGGAACGTTTCCCGTTGCTTTCAGCCTTGTGGACAATATGAAGTGCAGTTATGGCAAAAAGGGGTAAATCCGTGGTGAGGACCCTGGAGGATTTGACGCTGGATTCGGGTTACGGTGGAGCCGCGGACTCCTTCAGGTCATCCAGCTTGTCTCTGTGCTGCTCCGAGGCGCACATCTCCTATGCGCATGGAGGGCACTGCTGGCATCTGACCGACTCCATGCGCAGTCGACACAACAGCCTAGACACCGTCAACACCGTCCTGGCTGAAGACGGCGAGACCCTGGAGTGTTCCGGACACTGTGCGAAACTTCCCGAGCTTGAGGATGTGCCCTGGAGCCTCGGGGAGGTGGAGAACGCGCTCAACAAGGAGGAAGAGTTGAGGTTCGGGACCGTGTCCGCGGATCTGCTCGCGCGTCTCTCCACGCTCGTAAGCCGCGCACTGGTGAGGATCGCCAGGGAAGCGCAGCGGCTGAGTTTGCGCTACGGCAAATGCACCAAATACGAAGTCCAAAGTGCCATCAAGATGATCCTATCCTGGACCATTTCGGTCAACTGCATCGCCGCGGCGCTCAGCGCGCTGTCCATGTACAACATGAGCACCGAGGATAAATTCAGCCGGGGGAAATCGGAGAGATGCGGCTTGGTCTTCTCCGTGGGGAAGTTCTTCAGGTGGATGGTGGACAGCAGGGTCGCGGTGCGCGTCCACGAGCATGCGGCCATATACCTGACCGCCTGCATGGAGAGCCTCTTCCGAGAGGTCTTCACCCGGGTGTTGAATAGCTCGGTGGTGGAGAAGGATAACGGGATCCCCAAATTTACACTGGAATCCTTTGAGCAGGCTCTGAGCAATGATTCGGAGTTGTACGGCCTCCTTTTGCCCTATCAGCACCTCACATGTGGGAAAAATGCCAATGGTAAGTTCAGCACTTGAAAGGCAGTTCAAAACAGATTCACTGTTTGTTTTTCTTTTTTCAGTCTGAGCAAAAAAATTATTGTTCATGTCTTTATACCTCACGCTTGAGTCAGATTTTGATTACGGTAACTGAGGGGAAAACGGAACCAGCTATAATGTTTATACAGTGACATTAACTTTCAGGCCCACTGCCCAGAAACTGACATCATCTGTGTGTATATTATTACTTGGGCTCAATGACTGCGTTTACGTGCACAATGATATTACAGCATTAATCAGAATTTGCTCACATATTCTGGTTATGTAAGCATCAAGAAAATGCATTAACCTGATTGCCATAATCAGGCAATCAATAATCAGGTGAAATGTCAATCTGCTGAACATGATGTGCATGTAAAAATGGCCATTGGCTGCATGCACAGAAGAAAAAATATGTTCATTTTCTGCTTATTAATGTTCATATTAAGCATAGTAATATGATTTATTGACCTGATTGAGTTATACAAAAATTAAGCATAATAAATGCCAGAATATAAACATAATCCCAAAATCATGTGTATGTAAATACAGTCATTATGATGTTTGGCCCAAACACTTCAGAGATGTCAGATAACTTAATTTATCAGGGATGTGCTTTGATTTATCTGTGCATGGATGTATTTATAGATGTGTATTTGGCTGTGTGTGCTGTGACTGTGTATTAGAGAGCGGTTCATTTTTAATACGGAGCTCAGCTGCATTTTCCATGCTTAATTAGCTCACAGTACCATCTTGTTCTTTTTAATGTATCATTTGTACAGTTATGGTACTTATGAATGTGTCATCCAAAATGTTTCCAGGCTGTAGTTTATGTGCAGGATGACATAGTCCAAATGATAGACCCTGGGGCAAAGGGACTATTCAGTGTATAACTTCCAATAACGCTTGTGCAACAATGTGGACTTGACAGTATTGCAGCAGCAAAGAGACTGATGATGTCATTGATTTAATACAGCTGCCTGGCAGAGGGGCTTTTCTACAATAGTCTATTGGTGTGCATTTTAGGAGCACGTATGGACTTGTGCCACTTGCATAGATATATGTGACCCTGGACCACAAAACCAGTCATAAGTAGTAATAGCCAAAAATACAATGCATGGGTCAAAATTATCGATTTTTCTTTTATGCCAAAAATCATTAGGATATAAAGTAAAGATCATGTTCCATGAAGAAATTTGGTAAATTTCCTACTGTAAATACATCAAAACTTAATTTTTGATTAGTAATGTGCATTGCTAAGAACTTCATTTGGACAACTTTAAAGGTGATTTTCTCAAAATGTAGATTTTTTTTTTGCACCCTCAGATTCCAAATTAACATCTTAATGTTAATGTTTATAATATCTTAATATCTTCATGCATAGTCACATTTATCAGATTAGAGCTGGGCAATAATATATATGCGCTAATTTTTACATTAACAATGTAATCAGTTATATTTATTCATTTAAAGCCAAGTATGAATCTCATCAAGTTATTGCTTTTAAGCATTTTAGATTTAATCCAAAATAATAACTCAAAGCAGTAACAATTTAAACAATAGATTTTATTTGTGAACGTATGTTCACTTTTATTTTTTTTCTCACAGGATATTTACTTTAAATTTCACCAAGCTGATTACTCACTAAAAACTCTCACAGATCATGGTTTCAGATCATTTAAAGTCTTATTTTGACGTTAACAACGTGGTTATGTCTAAGTGCGAGTTGTTTAATTACTTTTTTTAAATTAGTACCTTTAATGATTAATGCCAGTATATTGTTCATTCAAACTGATTCACGAACGCTGAATGTGCACGAACACAAGGGCGGGATTTATCGCAAGAACCAATCACAGCCAAACATAACCAGTCACATCCAATCATATCGGGTGTCGCTGTTCGACAAAGTTTCTTTAGAAAAACGAGTGATTTATATACTTCGTAATGTTAGAATTTGTAATATTGACGTTGTTTTGTTTTTATATACATATACACAGACACGTTCAACATTTCCCACATTATCACAGTTTATTCGCTATAGTTTAGAAAATGGTAATAAAATATGACAAGAACTCAGAGTTAAACTGTATCAGAACAAACTCATCTTGATAATGTCAGATAACTTTGATAGAAATGTATGTAATGGATTACAATCTACCAAAAATTCTGACATCTGTTAGTATGACAATATTTACATAACTATCAATACTTTGTTGACCAATTACCAAGCAATGCTTAATTTTGTTCAGTCTGTGGTGTAAAAAGTTCGCATTAGCAATTAAAAACAAAAAAAAAACTTAAGCAAAACATAATTTTTGGTCCCAGTTTACTGTATTTTACTATCCTCACTTACATAAATTAACTACAATATGCTGCACCCACTAGTAAAAAAATGTATATCTGGTGTCTGAATAATTTTTAGTTTGACTGTATATGCTTATATGCTAGATATAATAGACATGAAACAAAGGACTCTCAGATTAGTTTTAGTGTATAATGGACAGACTTCAATATCCCATTACCGCGTTTTCTCACCTCTGTCGGAATGCCTCGTTTTGCATAGATTAAGAGGTGAGCGTTTCAACAAACCAATTACATGGAGATTACATCTCCTCCATAGAAAGATACATTTCTTCCTCAAGGGTGGTATCAAGATTGGTTGCCAGATAATAGCCCACCCTTTGTTCTTCTCTGGGGAGCTGTTTTAATTGCAGTAGGGTTTCATTTTGAGAAACAGAAAGCCCGCTGTAAACTGTGTTAGAGTTAGAGCGAGTGTACATTTCAGACAGGCAACTGTTACACAACCTCTTAATTTCCTTAAATATGTATAACTGCATTAAATGCGTTCCATAATGTAATCGGCAAGCTTTCTCCAGTGGTGTAGATGTGGAGGCAGTTGGTTCAGCTGCAGAGGTGGCCTGCTCTGAGTTACCAGGTCTGTTGTGTGTTCAGTGCCAGGCACTGAGGGGTGTTTTAGCATATGTTTGCGTGTGTGTGTTAAGGGAGGCAGTGTTAGGGAGTCCAAGCATGACACGGCTCTAGTTGTACCAGGCTGCCCCAGGTTCTTTACTGTCTGGAGCTTTGGGTGTCAGGGATTTCTTCACCAGCGGCTTTGCTAGAGGCATTAGAACAATTAAGGGTAATGTTAGAGGATGAGGTAACTGTGGAGTCTTGGTTTCACAGATTATCGCTTTTAATACTTTAAATCCATGTCTGTTTTTTATCAGGAATCACTGGGAAATGGGAGAGCAACACATTTGCAGTTGGAATTCTATAAGCTATCAATCGTTCTGATCTTTATTACTCCATTCAATTTGTCACACTCGAAATCCATTGAGTCTTGGCTTTACATCGATCTCTTAGACAAATTAGCTCTTGTCTTAGAAGAATGCAGGCAGTGTTGTGTTCATTTTTTTCAAGGATCTTATGAAGGCTCTTGGCCGTCAGATTCTCTGCCCACAGACTTTGCTGAAAGTGTAGATGATAACGTGGCTATGAAATTTGCATTCTGCACTGCAGGAATCTAGCAGGAAAGACGATACAGATATAAAGCAAAGGTAACAATACAGAGACATCTCCTGGGGAGAGATACCTGCCCAACCTGAGTCTATAAGGAACAATTTACCACAAAGCAACAGGAAGTTTAATGTGGTGGACTTGTGCAAACCTGTACATTTCAATATTGCACAATGCTGTATTGTAAAGAGGTTGTAACAGGGTTGGGTGGTATGACCAATATCTCACTGAATGACTAATATTGTGTCACAGTAACAGTTTATATGACAAAATACTTAATTTCGTTATATAGGTAATAGTCACTGCATTATGATTATGTTTTAAGCAAAACTGTAAGTAGATAGTAATGATAAAAATGAATATACTAATAATAATAATACCCTCTATTATTATAATCATTATTACTATTTATAATAACAATACACACTATTTTTTATATATTATTTTATTATTTTGTGGAGACAAATAACATTTAACAACAACAATAATTATAATAATGATAATAATAATAATAATAACAAACCCAAAAACTTTTATATATTGATTAATCACGCTTTTGCTTATTTTATTTTCATTATATAGATATTGTCACTACATTATGATCATATTTTAACCAAACTGAAATGCTAAGTAGAAAGCAGAGACAATTAATTATTATTATTATTAATAATAATAATATTATTATTATTAAATCCTATTTTTTTATATATTAGTTAATGATGCCATTTTGTGGAGACAAATAATATTTAATAATAATAATAATTATTATTATTATCATTATAAATAATAATAATAATAATAATAATAATAACAATAAACACAAAATGTTTATATATTATTTAATCATGTATTTAATTTTATATATATATATATATATATATATATATATTGATATTGTCACAAAATTATGATCATATTTTTTATTTAAATTTAATTTAATTTAATTTAATTTTATTATTATTATTATTAAAAATAATAATAAACCCTAAATGTTTTATATTTTATTTAAAGATGCCATTTTGTGGAGACAAATATTATTTAACAACAACAACAATTAATAATAATAATAATAATAATAATAATAATAATAATAAACCCTAAATGTTTTAGATATTATTTAATAATGGCATTTTGTGGAGACAAATAATATTTAACAACAACAATAATATAAATAATAATAAACCCTATTTTTTATATATTAATCATATACACTCTTTTTGTTATATCATATATATTGTCACTACATTATGATTATATTTTTGCCAAATTAAAATAAAAAAAACAGTGGGGACAAATAACAACAGCAACAACAACATATATTTACGTATTATTATTATTATTATTATTAATAATAATAATAATAACAATAACAACAACAACATATATTTATTTAATAATAATAATAATAACAACAAGAATAATAAACCCTTAATGTTTTATATATTATTTAATGATGCCATTTTGTGGAGACAAATAATATTTAATAATAATAATAATTATTATTATTATTATTGTTGCAAAAAATAATCATAAACCCTACATTTTTATATATTATTTATTCACGCATTTGATTATTTTCTTTTCGTTATGTAGATATTGTCACTACATTATGATCGTATTTTAATCAAATTAAAACTATAAGTACAAAGTGGAGACATAATAATAATAATGATAAAATTTACTTATTATTATTATTATTATTAATAGTAAACCCTAAATGTATTATTTAATGATACAATTTTGTGGAGACAATAATAATATAATAATATTATTATTAAAAATAGTAATTATAAATTATAATTTTTTATATATTATTTAATCATGCATTTAAGTATTTTCTTTTCATTATACAGACTTTGCCACTACATTATGGTCATATTTTTGCCAAATTAAAATTCTAAGTAGAAAGTGAAGATATAATTTTTTTTAAATAATAATAATAATAATAATAATAATAATAACGATTGTAATAATAATAGAGTTAGTTTAGTTTCATCACTCTTTCACTGGCACTTATTCTATCCTGCTTTTTGTCATTTTGTTATGTATATGACAATAGATACATTAGAGCCTACAGACGCTGATCTCCTGTAGGCAATAGATGTAGTATGCATGAGAGCGAAGCCCAGTCACACAGATGGCTCTCAGCGTGACCGACGTGGCAGGTCCTGAGAGAGGGAACACTTCTCTATTCATCAAAATTTACTGAACTATGAAACATAATGAGCTGAGCAATACACACTGTGTTTCTCACTCGAGCACGAGCATGTGCAGATTCACCCACACACATATGCACGCGCATGCATTCCAGCTCTTGTAAATAAACAGACACACATATGGATGCGTGGCAGGAGCGAGGGCACCCACATTCAATCAAACACACACACTTGCTCATAGACAACATACTGACAATATGTATGAGTTTATGGGTCAATGATCTGCCACTCAAATATGTATTTCAATTAAATAATCTATTACTTAAAAAAAAAACTAGTACACACCGTAACTTAAGTTATTAATTATTATATTTAAATGTATGTGCAAAATACAAATGTTTTATTAAAAAATTTATTTTATTAAAAAAATAAAAAAAAATGCATGTTGACTCCAAATCAAAATTTCTATAATGAGGATTTTCTGATTTTATAATGATTCTGTAAATAAGAATTTATTTTTTGTGAGGCAAAAATGTCAAGGTTGTATAACTGTGCCTGAGATTGTAAAAAAAAATCTCATTAAAAGGTTTTACTTAAACTTTAGCCTGCCATTCTAAATGCAGGAAGTCATTTAATTGTCCTGTGACAATAAAAGCAAGACAAAAAAGTCGAAGTTGAAGGTCAGTACTTATTTTTATAAAAATAAATATTAAATAACTTATTGCAGATATCATTCTGGCAAAGTCTCTAGGCACATACGGTAAACATCTCTTCCATATTTCCCTACAGACTAGACAGAGATTACTTACAATCCTCACAGCAAAGATTCATGACAAACAAAGGAGGAAAGACCAGATCTTTATCACTGTAATGCTCAGACTGAAGTTCACAATTCACCACTACAACATTCCAAAGGGAAAAAGACGCTATAGATGCAGTTGTGGTGAATGCTATCAGCAGACTCTTAGCAGCAGACAGTAATGACAAAAAAGATTTAGTGGCGGGAAGTAATGAATACATTTCCACAAGCCCAAGGTCAGACAAAGGTCAGACAGCCTCCTTCAATCGCAATCGATAGCACTAAGGGTTTCAGCTTACTAGTTTGTCGCTTTGTTCAATAGTTCCAACAAGCTTCTATTGCTGTATTCCATTTGGTATAGTTCCTATCATATATTAAAGAAATGTTCCGGGTACCATTCAAGTTAAGCTCTATTGATTGCATCTGTGTCATGCTGTCGATTATCACAGACAACTCATTGACTCGTCCCTCGGTGGGTGAAAACAAACAAAAACTCTGTTTGCAATTCACTTACAATAGCAGTCTTTGGGGCAAAGCACTGAGTTAGAGTGTTAAAAAAAACAAAAACAAACAATTTTGTGCTTATATTAATTCTTTAAAATAATGTGTGCTGTTAGTGTTGCAATGTCTTGACACGTAGACCTCCATTTTAAAGGAACACTCCACTTTTTTTTGAAAATAGGCTCATTGTCCAACTCCCCTGGAGTTAAACAGTTGAGTTTTACTGTTTTAGAATCCATTCAGCCGATCTCTGAGTCTGGCGGTAGCACTTTTAGCATAGCTTAGCATAGATCATTGAATCTGATTAGACCGTTAGCATCTTGCTCAAAAATGACTATATTAGCAGCACCTGAAAGTGACCGGCACTAAGTTTGTGTAGATGCAGAGTAGCAGCCGCCAGAGTTGACCAAGGTACGGCAGCAAAGTTCCTTGATCATTACGCCGGAATGAGAGAATAATTCCTAGCAATATCAGCCTAGAAAATCGCAACTTTTCATTTTTTGTCCGTCTTTGTACACGATGTAACTACAGAAGAGTCAAGTTTTAAACAGGAAAAACACTGAAACTCTTCGGTCATTTTTGAGCGAGATGCTAACGGTCTAATCGGATTCAATGATCTATGCTAAGCTATGCTAAAAGTGCTACCGCCAGACCTGGAAATCGGCTGAATGGATTCGAAAATGGTAAAACTCAACTGTTTAACTCTACGGGAGTTGGAAAATGAGCCTATTTTCAATATAATTTTTTATATGAGCCTATTTTTTATAGTAATATTTTATATACAAATATAACATTTATCTTACATATATACATGCATGTGTGTGTATTTATATATAAAAAATAAATATACACAGTACACATGTATTATGTACACAAACGTATTTTAGATGCGATTAATCACGATTAATTGTTTGACGGCCCTATTTTAACTGGAAAGTCGGTGTAGAAAAATTTTCATTTAGAAATTACTAAAATTCACAAACAATTACAAAGAAACATCAAATAACACATCGAATCAAACATGGAATTTTAAAGTAGAAAACTAAAGTAGTATTATAATAGTACTATAATTCTTGTGAAATGTATTGCAATAATCTCAAAAATAATTGTAACATTTTTATCAGTGTAAATTATCTTACCATATACGTTGAAAAATGGTAACCTATTATAAGTATTTACATATAGTATGAAATTTTACTTTAAAATGCAAGTAAAAACCATGAATTACCATTTAATTTATGGTGAAAAAATTATAAATAAATATAACATTTTTCTTAAATATATACATGCATGTGTGTGTGTATATATATATATACATAATAAATATACACAGTACATATATATTACGTTAACAAACACTTGTATTTTAAATGCGATTCATCACGATTAATCATGATTAATCACGATTAATCGTTTGACAGCCCTAAGTTGGTGCAGAAACAATTTGTATTCAGAAATTTCTAGTAAAAGTAATAAACAATTACAAAGAAACATCAAGTTACACATTGAATAAAACATGAAATTTTTAAGTAGAAAACTAAAATAGTATTATAATAATACTATAATTCTTGTAAAATGTACTGGAATGATCTGTTTTATTTACAACCTCAAAAAATATATATATTTTTAATTTACAGTGTAAATTTTCTTTCCATATAGGTTGAAAAATGGTAACCCAAGATATGTAATTTTATATTGCATAGAATTTTACTGTAAAATATTGTCTTTTTTTTGCAAATAAAAACTATGAATTACAATATAATTTATGATGAAAAGGAGATTTTGAAGTAGATTGGTGTATCAACACTATATAACCAATATAACATACACAAGCATAAATTCTTTAATAGTTTAACGCATTGACACTATATTTTTACAGTGATTTTTTTAACCGTAAATTTAACAGGATATTTTACAGAATTTTAAATCCCACATACAGTATCTTAAAAATAAAGATTAAAAAATGCAGTTCTGGATTCCTTAAAGAACCTTTCTGTGAAGAGTTCTTCAAAGAACCATTTTTTTCTTTGTGTGAGGAATGATTTAATAATATGAAGAATGTTTTCCAATATAAAGAAGCTTTTTGTGCGTTGAAAAGGTTTCATGGATGTTAAAGGTTGTTCATGAAACTCTTTTTTAATTTTTAAGTGTACCTAATGTAATACATCAAAACCGTCTCTGTTTGACCCAAAAGATGTGCTCTCAGTTTTTAATAAAGAGCCGAATTTTGAATACTCTGTGACATTCAACACCCACAACAAGAAAACACATTCAGACAGGCGCTATTGCGGTGGACCTGTACCTACTCACACCTGTTTGCAGTGTCACTAGCTGTTCTCTACTTATCTTGAAGATGAAATTGCTGCTCACATCCTGTGGAGATCTCTTCTCTGCTAGTGAATAGATGGGTGATCCTGTAAAAGAGAAAGACATAAAGAATGAAAGAGAGACAGAGAGAAAAAGAAAGCTGGTGCTCGGATGAAGAGGTACTGCAGACAGCCAGCACACAAAAGCCTGATGAAATTCAGGGCTTTTTTGAGTGGAAGGATTCACAAAAACACCTTTTTCTTATGACAGGGTACCACAGTGTGTGTTTCATTTGTGTGCATGTATGTGAAAGATTTGTGTGTGGGAAACGAGTGCACATATATAAATGTGCACACCGAATCAAAACAACAGAAACCATAGTTCATATTAAGGTGTACATGGTTCTTTTACTTTGGACTTGGAAAAGCAAAAGTCTGTCATCCTGTGTGACCGATTGCTACAGCTTCATCCTGTGCAGTTGGCATATGGTTTATATTATTTCAAGGTGTGTCTGTGTGTGTGTGTGCATTTTAGTTTCATGACATTTTTATTGCAAACACATGCTACTTTCAGACTAGTATTTAATGTAAGGAGCAAGGCCGCTGCGAACATGATAAGGAGTCCCGTGTATCATCATAGGTCACTTTCTGAAGAGGATGGACGCAGATGCGTTTAATTAACGGCGCAAATTGCCACAAGTTATACCGCAGAAAATTAAGTTTAGAAAGAGCTGCCTACTTTTTTTTCCAGTGACATAAACAGTGTGCAATCACTGAAGTTGGCTTGTGTTGTACTTGATTCTGTTTTCCATTAATGTGGCTACTTATTACAGTACGACTTTGTTGCTTGCTCAAATGCCATTATTTAGGTGGAGACATTTATGAAATTTAGCAAAGCTATAAAGCTTTTTATGAAGCTGAAAGCCTTCTGACCAAATTTGGGTTTAGTTTCTAAAGCCCTCTAGTGCCACCAACAGTTAAATTTTACATTTACATTTAGATTTATTTATTTAGCAGATTTTTATCCTATGTATGGAACATTTGAGATGTTCAACTCGTAATTTTAAAGACATTTAAAAGGATAGTGCACCCAAAAATTAAAATTAGCCGTTGATTTACTCACCCTCAAGCCATCCTAGGTGTATATGACTTTATTCTTTCAAAAGAATACAATCGGAGTTATATTAAAAAATGTCCTGGCTCTTCCAAGCTTTATAATGGCCGTGAATGGCTGTTGAGATTTTGACGTAAAGTAAAGTGTCTCGATCCATCATCAAAAAAGTACTCCACACAGCTCCGGGGGGTTAACAAAGGCCTGAAGTGAATCAATGCATTTTTGTAAGAAAATGTTTCTTATTTAAAACTTTATAAGCCGTAAGCACTAGCTTTCGCTAAATGTCATATGCGTGTACACAAGAGAGTGGCGTTCCAACGAATGACGTAGGACGACTGTATGATTTTTCAGCTGATTAAAGGCTGATTTGCTGATTACTGCTGCTGAAAGTGATCAATTATTGTAATGTTTTGGGCTGTACTAATCGGTCGGACTAAAAAAAAAAAAAATTGGGCTACTATATACTGCCAAAACAAATCAAGGAGAAGAGTCCAAAAAAACTGAGGAACAAAAGGCGTTTGTGGCCAAACTTAACTGATTTCCGGAGCAAGAATGTTGACAACATTCGTGTTTGTTCTTATCATTTCTGGTCTGGTAGGTGAAATATTAGGCTACTATCTCAAGTAATACTGCACGTATGTATCTTTACCACCTATTAACTTTAGTTTGTCAAAATATAAGTCCTTCTCTATGATTTAGCAGCTTCCACAGTATATTCCATGGTTTACACTGCATAAATTTGTAGAACAACCTATTCAGTAGTACATTAACGGTGCGATCCATAATTTTGTTTACATCCAAGTATCGCCGATATGGCTGCGCATCCGGGTAACTGACCAAACCGTGATGTTTCTTTTTCAAGATTTGCGATCACAGGTACAGGACAGTACTTACCACATATTTTACAAGATTAGTTGTTTGTCAGTGGTGCTGAGAATCTTTAAATCATTCGCCATCGTTCTATCATTCCATACTCTGTTTATGTGGTAAGTAAATTGTATGTACTGTAATGTAAAAGCCTAACGTTACCGCTAGCAAGCGGCTAACGGCGGCTATTGGTGCGGTCAAGTCATGTTGGATAGATCGTATTTACGAGTTGAACGCACATGAATGCCACCACAAAGTCGTTATTAGGAGTGGGAAACTTTAAATTTTTCTGTTGGATGCAATGGACACATCCAAAGATATTGGATAGGAGATCTGTACTGATGTAAATTTGTTGAAATTAATACAGTTATTATTTTTTGTACAATAAAACTGTATAAGTTACATATACAGAATATTATATTATTGTATAATTACCATAGAATATATACCACCTTCATAAAAGAGTTTACATCACCTTCATAAATTGAATAAAAACCGACAAAAGAAAAAACAACAAAAAAAACAATGATGCACATTCGTTATTCATTATTTGTAGATGCAGAGTTTAAAAAAGCGTTTAACTTTATGTAGAAAAGGTAAATCGCCATCTTGTTCTGAGCAAAGTTACTTGAACGCACCTGACGTCGTAATGACGACTTGTCATCTCGTAAGTACGAACGTCCCAGGAGGACTTGAACGCAGCAGGACTGGCTCGGTGGAACGCGTTATTCATTTTCCGTGCCTTTCCGAATACCGATTCACGCTTACCCCGGATGTCATCATCCGTCGCGATGTTTCAGTGTAGACATCCCGACTCAGGTAAACCTATGTTTTATTGAAGCCCATTGTTTCAGTCTTTCAGTCATATAGTCATACTGCTGTGTCTTTCCAATACTCTGTTGAGATTGAGGTTGCCTGAGCAGTGTAAGATTTGTGTGTATATTAGTGCATATTGGTCATTGTATTCTTGCACTTTGTGTTTGTCCACTGGTGTGTGTGAATCTTAGCCATGGGGAAAGTTTTGTGACTGAGTCATTATAATATTCATATTTCATGCCCCAGCCGTGGAATCCTGGCTAACCTGGTGTGTGTGATTAAGATGATGGATGACAGAGGGTGTGATTTATGCAAACAAAAAATTAAATTATAGGTAAAATACTGCAGCACAGTGTTTGAGATTTCAAAGACAGGATTGCAGCATCATTTTATTGCTGGATGTTTGAACATGACTGATAGGAAGGACTTTTTGTGACCTTTCCAAAATGACAAAGGGTAGAACTGGTCGATCTGGCTGAATATGAAAAAAAAAAATCAATCTCTGTTATCATTCAAAGTTTAAAGTCATGTAAGATTGGGTTAGCTCACCCAAAAAATGAAAATTCTGTCATTAATTACTCATGTCGTTCCAAACATGTAAGACCTTTGAAAGTCATTCATCTTCAAAACACAAATTAAGTTATTTTTGATGAAATCCAAGAGCTTTCTGACCCAGCAACACAACTAAAACATACAAGCCCACATACAAGGACATTGTTAAAATAGTCCATCAGTGGTTCAACTGTAAAGTTGTGAAGCTGTATTTGTAATGTTTTTATTGTCCTAATAACTACTTAACAATATATTGTTTATTTGTTGTTGTTATTACAGCAAAAAAATTGCTTAACTGTGTCACGACCCATTCTGTCATCTGTCTGTGTTGACTCATTCTGCTCTCTTTCTGTTTTTCCTCAAAGGTTCCTCCTTTTTAGAACTTTCCTCTTACAGTTCTGTCTTTCAGGAAATCTTTAAGGAAGTCCCTGTTAGCCGGTACAAACATTTAAGAGAAGTTTGCGTAATTGTGCTGGTTTCAGGTGACTTGCCTTGGATGCAATTAGAGGAAGCGCTCCACAAGCAGATGGCTCTAAATCATGTTGTGACCATTAATCACATGCACATGGGCATCATTCCTAAAGGCTAATGCTAATGCTGATTTACAGTTGTTTGATAGTATGACTGATGGTTTTCATTTCTTCAGTTATGTAATATTCAGTATAGGCTCAGCTTTAGGTGGCTCACTCTCTAAATTAAGTTTACAACGCCGCCTTTGAGAAGGAACCTAACAGGGGTGCGCACAAAATAAAATTACTGCACACCCAGGCATGTTAGCCAGCATGCTATATAGGGATGTGTTAGTTAATATGCACAAACTTGTAAAATCAGACCCGCTTCAGCTTTTAGACTGTCTGCAGGGCCACTACATTGCAATTAATTACTGTTTACACAGGTGTACCATGGCAAAGTGAAGTGCTGTATATCACACTGACTAAGCTAACTCAATGCACTTCTGAGATTAGCTCTTATCTCCACATCAAAATACAGCCCTGATGTGTTTAGAGCTGCAGTTTTTCAGAAAGGTACCATCTGAGTCTCAAGTTACTCACTCGATCCTTGCCATCTAAAGCTATAAATAGGTTTCTACTCTAGTATATCCAGGAAAAAAAACTAGCCTGCCATTTTCTATTTGTCTTCTCAAGTATGCTCCCAACTGTGTCTTGCGCATTTCCCTCAGGAAGTAGGTTGTAAGCGTCTGCATCGCATAAGAAAGAAGCAATCTTCCCGTGTGTCTGCCTGACCAACCAAAGGCCTTGTGGTGACGGTCAGAGTTCCCCGGCTGCACAAACGAGTAAAAACGTTTCCATGCAATTTAGTCCATTCACTCTCATAGCCGAGGCTGAAAGTAAGGCAGCCAATGGCTAAACGTTGAGCTGCCTGGGTAAGCCTTTATGCGAATGGAACGGCGGGGTTGAAGCTGGCAGTCGTTTTGATCTGGAAAGGATAGTGACATAGTCGAATCAAACAGACGCACTGAAAATCCACTCACCGTAGCTTCGCATGCACCAGACCGCATTCTTTAATGAGCCTGTCAAAAAGAGAGTGACCATCTGGAAAACAAAGTATTGGATGGAGAATGTCATAAAATGTTGAACTTTTCCTCTCCGCGTGAGCTCAGGCGCGCATTACCAAGCTGTGCTTGACTTTAAAGGAGTTATATGATGAATTCTTAAGAATTCTCCTTCATCTTTTGAGATAGAGTTTGATGCACTATCAAAATGCAATGCAGGCTTTGCGAACTGGAGTTTATTGAAGGATGGAGTTGTTGGAAACTATATTGGAGCTGACAGCAAGCCCAAACTCTTGCTGAGAGCACTGCAAAGTGCTGTTATTGATATTGTATGTGAAAAGGGGACTTTGTTGTATTTTACTTTATACACTACCAGTCACAAGTTTTTGAACAGTAAGATTTTTCATGTTTTTTAAAGAAGTCTCTTCTGCCCACCAAGCCTGCATTTATTTGACCCAAAGTACAGAAAAAACTGTGAAATTTTGAAATATATTTTAAAAATAACTGATTCGTATTTAATTACTGTACATTTTAAAATGTAATTTATTCCTGTGATTTCAAAGCTGGATTTTCAGCATCATTACTCCAGTCACACGATCCTTCAGAAATCATTCTAATATTCTAATTTGCTGCTCAAAAAACATTTATTATTATTATGTTGAAAACAGCTGAGTAGAACATTATGTAACATCATAAATGTCTTTATCATCACTTTTGCTCAATTTAAAGCATCCTTGCTAAATAAAAGTATTAATTTTTATCATTTCTCCCCACCTCGACTCTAAGCTTTTGAATGGTATTGTGTATAATGTTACAAAAGCTTTTTATTTCAGATTAATTTTGAGCTTTGGATCTATCTATTCATCAAAGAATCAAAAGAAAGTTTTAAATATTGAAAAATAATAATAATAATAAAATGTTCCTTGAACAGCAAACCAGCATATTAGAATGATTTCTTAAGGATCATGTGACACTGAAGACTGGAGTAACGATGCTGAAAATTCAGCTTTGATCACAGGAATAACTTGCGTTTTAAAAAATATTCAGAAAGCAGTCATTTTAAATAGTAAAAATATTTCAAAATATTACTGCTTTTGCTGTATTTTGGATCAAATAAATGCAGGTGTAGAAGAAACTTCTTTAAAAATAATCAAAAATGTTACTGTTCAAAATCTTTTGACTGGTAATGTAGGTTCATGAGGTTATGAGAAAAATAGTAACGTCTGATTCGTTAAACAGCTGCTCCTTTTGAATTCTTTTGAATGAATCATTCATTCATTGTGTGCTGAATCATTCACCGATCAGACCGATTCAGTTCTCGCAATGATAAAATTATAGATTAAACTTATTTATCAAAATGTCATTTTTTGTGTTCCAATGAAGAAATAAAGTTATACATATTTGGAACAACTTGAGGATGAGACAATTTTTGCCTGAACTCTTGCTAGTTACCCAAAAATGAAAATTCTGTCATTAATTAATTCACCCTCATGTCGTTCCAAACCTGTTAGCCCTTTGTTCTTCTTCAGAACACAAATTAAGCTTCTTACCACTGATGTCACATGGGCTATTTAAAAGATGTCCTTACTACCTTTCTGGTCCTTGAACCTGGTAGTTGCGTTGCTGTCTAACGACGGTCAGAAATCTCTTGAATTTCATCAAAAATCTTAATTTGTGTTTTGAAGATGAATGAAGGTCTTACGGGTTTGGAACGACATGAGGGTGAGTGATTAATGACAGAATTTTCATTTTTGATTGAACTAACCCTTTAATTTTACAGGTCAATGGTCAGACAAGCTCAGGAATTTTTTTTTTTAACTTTTTAAGTTAAGAAGGTGAATAATAAGGAAATTAAAGAGCAATTTTAGTTAATTGTAGAAGGTTGAAGCATCTCATCAGTGACTCATATACACTATCCTCCCACTCCTACAGGCTTTCATAGGAGGTGACAAACTTGCTGTTTTCTTATTTCTTCAGGGAAGTTAGCCGTCATTAAAATCCATGACAAAAGAAAATTCTATGGTTGCACAAGATCTGTCAAAAAAAAAACATTGTTTTAAACCACACTAGTGCATCAGATGATTGATTGATTCTCCACTGAATCACGCCTGATTTCACGCCTGTGATGAAACTGAATGTAAAGTCATTTTAAAGGAAGATCTGACTCATTTAGAAACCACCTTGTGTTTATCAGATGACCTATATTCTGTAAAACGTTAATGAAACTTTTTTAAAAGAAGAAGTAGGGGTTATTTTGGAAAATACGAGAAGTGCCTACTGTGTGAATCTCCTTTAAGGGCTAGTTTTTATTCTGGGCCTCCCCTTGGAAGACAAAGTTGCATCACTGAACATCAGTTTGCGTTGGCAACATCACAGTTAGCCGCATGATGACTGAGTTCAGTAGTTCAGCATTGATTTGTGTGAATGTCCTAGCCTTCATAGAAACATTGTGGTGTAGAATCTGCTCTTATGTCTTGTCAGAATAAACACTGCAGTACATGCAGTCAGTGAAAGTCTTTGTTGTCCCTGTCAGCGTCCCGTACAGTTAAGTGAAATGTTTCAAGGGTTGGTGACAGAACTGGTTCATTTTTAATAAGTACTGGGTTTTCAGATATGTGGCTAGAAATATTTCAATTGTCCAAGCCTGAGGTATTGTAAGGAATGCATCACTGTAATTTCAGATCACTGGCTGGATCAAATGAATACTAATGAGAATGAATCCATTGTCCGATGATTGAACATCCACAGCACTGCAGCATATCCAACCTCTCCATCCAAAACACAAACCAGTGTAATTGTTTATATTAATATCAGATCAGCTTTGAAATTGGTTCGTTAGGAGAGTTTTTGTCGAACGTGAATCGTACCACAGTCAATTTTGATGGATAACAAGTTGTACTACAGTATAATGTGCCAGGAAAAACAATACCGTTAAGAAGTTTGTTTGTTTGCTTGCTTTGTTATATATATATATATATATATATATATATATTAATACTTTCATTCAGAAAAGATGCATTAAATGGATCTAAAATGACAGTAGAGACTTTTACATCGATACAAAAACATTACAGCTTAATAAATGCTGTTCTATTGAACTTTCTATTGATTAAAGAATCCTGAAAAATGTATTATGGTTTCCACAAAAATATTAAGTGCTTTGGTAATAATTAATAAGACATGTTTGGAGTAATGACTGCTGAAAGTTCAGCTTTACTATCACAGGAATAAATTACAGTTATATTAAAATATAAAACAGTTATTTTAAATTGTAATAATATTTCACAGTATTACCATTTAAAAATTCCAGTGAAGTACTGTAGTCTGTAATGCTTGGCATAATAAAAAGTTTGTGATTTCGTTTTGATATATATATATATATATATATATATATAATTATTTATAAGTGTTATTTTATAAAATATATATTTTTAAATATTATAGTTTAAAGATTATTTTTGAGCTGTGATCTGTGAAGCATGAGCCTCCACGATACAGGCTTGGGATAAACTTATAGGGTTTAAACTTTTGAAACAGTCTGTTTTTATTATTTTATTTTATTTTATTTTATTTATTTATTTTTATTTATTTATTTATTTTTTTAATTTTATTAATTTTTTATTATTGTTATTTTTATTATTAACTTCTGCCATTTTATTATTATTATTACAATTATTATTATTATTTATTCATTTAAAAAGGCTTTGACAATTGTTCATATATTTTAAAAACTTTGATAATAACGAATAAGAAATGTTTGGAATAATGAATGCTGAAAATTCAGTTTTACTATTACAGAAATAAATTACAGTTTAAAAAGATTAAAGTATAATAATATATAATAAAGTATATTAATAATATTTCACAATATTACACTGTATAAAAAAATCAGTAAAGTATATGGAGTCTGTAATGCATGGCAAAATAAAAAGTTTGTGGATTCTTTTTGACATATATATTTATAAGTATTCTTTTATAAAATATTTTAAAAACGGTTATATTTTAAATATTATTTTTGAGCCGTAATCTATAAAGCACAAGCCTCCAGTATGCAGGCTTGGGATAAACTTATAGGGTTTCAACTTTTGAAACCATCTGTTTGTTTATTATTTTATTTTATTTTATTTCTTTAATTCGATTTATTTTATTGTTATTTTTATGATTTAACGTCTGTCATATTATTATGATTATGATTATTATTATTATTATTTATTCCTTTGACAATTGTATATAGGTTTATAATATATATTTGTATAGTTTTATATGGTTAAGTGTTACTTTATATATTATATGCATAAATATGCATTTGTTATTTTTCATATATTTTAAAAACTTTACTCATATGCATATGAAATGTTTGGAGTAATGACTGTTGAAAATTCAGCTTTACCATTAAAGGAATAAATTACAGTTTAAAGTTTACATAAAACAGTATGTGTTATGTAGTGTATTATATACAGTAATAATATTTAACAATATTACACTGTAAAAAACGCCAGGACATTATCCAGTAATTTTATGGACATTTCCGTTAACCTTGACACACAACGTAATGCAGTGAAAAGCCCCTGTAATATATAAATATCAAAAATTCCATCATATTAATACAGTACATTGTGGCCTTTTTACAGTGTACTGAAATAAATGCAGCCTTGAGCATAAGAGACTTGTTTTAAAATCCTTTAAAAAGCTTTTGAATGGTGGTGTACATACGAGAATTATATAAGACAGCATTTCTCAGTGTTACACCAAATGAAGTTGTCAAACCTCATAGGGTTTAAAAAAAGGTCAGTTTTGGTGATTTGAGGATCCTTTTGTTTTTCAGGAACCTTGTCAGAGTGCTCCTCTCGCTTGCCTCTCCAGAGACTTCCGAGTCCCTCCTCTGAGTACATCGATAGATGTTTACACAAAAAATAGCTCAACACGCTAAAGGGCCCACATGTCAAAAGAAATCAGCGAACAATAAAGCAGTGCCCCTGCCAATCCCTCTGGCTTTTGTTCAGAACTCATGCAACCAGCCCATCTGTCCTGAGATGCTCCCTCTGAAACGCTCCTGCCTGGCTCCCTTTTATATTAATCTTCCTGCCAAGCGCAGCAATTCCCTATGGTAGAGTTGCACTGTCGATTGGAAAAATGTGTTGTGTGTATGCTAATGATGAACCACGCAGAAGGCCTTTGTGAGACTTCATCTCCTTCTCTGAAGTGAGATGCTTTTAAGGCAGGTATGCCTACGTATTACAGGCTATTTACTTTTGAACCTCGCGGCAGGTGCTTTAATCGGTATTGAGGGCATGTGAAGGGGATTCTGTGATCGTCGTTTCGGAATAAAAATGCAAGACTGCGCTCACTGACTGAACTCGCGCCAACTGAGGGTCTTGTGCAAGAAGCAGCAGTGCCTGTCAGCTGTAATTCTTGCAATGATATTGTTGTTTAACATCGGTTTCTTATACGCTGCCTTTGACATGGTGGCCTATCGCCTTAGGATGCATTACGCAGAAGAAAAGAACAAGCTTGTTTGAATTACGTTCTGCATGAGG
Source organism: Labeo calbasu (assembly GCA_019740295.1). Classification (NCBI taxonomy): domain Eukaryota; kingdom Metazoa; phylum Chordata; class Actinopteri; order Cypriniformes; family Cyprinidae; genus Labeo; species Labeo calbasu. The sequence continues at coordinate 26,563 of JAHKKF010491855.1, forward strand.
GGTTATGCCACTGCAGCTCTTCCGTGTCTGATGGACGTGTTCTGGCAGCAGCCTGTACATTTTCCTACAGAATAATACAGATTTTTGTTGAGGAACAAAAATAGATGGTTGTTGGCTGTTTATTTCTACAATTAGTTTCCTCATTTCTAACACTTTTTATGCATGCATATGGCTTATGTCTTTTGTACAAAGTTGCACTTTTGCTAGATTGTTCACTCCAGCGAGATCTTGGATAAAAAGCTTTGGCAGACTGATGTTTTGATGTCAGACTGTGTGATATACATCTTAATTAAGTCCTTGGTCATGACTGACAGCATTGACTAGGCTTTCTGCCATCCTCACTTTGACATATACCAAATTGAATCCAAGCAAGCCCTTTCACTAATGTTGGCAATGATTATCCTGGGGAAGAAAAATATGTCTGTAATGCATGGCGGAATAAAAAGGTTGTGGATTATTTTTTAAATATATTTATGCTTAGAATAAACTTATAGGGTTTAATTTTTTTAAACCATCTACTTCTGACTAGATTTAGTCAATTTTATTTATGTGTTTGTAGTTTATTTTATTTATTGTTATTGGTTATTCTTTTTATTTTGATTATTTTTAGAATTTTATTATTATTATTATTATTATTACATTATTATCTATTTATTTATAAAGGCTTTGACAATTGTATATAGTTTTATAAAATTGTTAAGTGTTATATATTTTTTTTCTTTTTATCTTTTTATATTATATGCATAAATATGCATGCATGTTATTTGTCATATTTTAAAATGGGATAAAAAGTTGTTCACTATATATATATACATATATATATACACACACATACATACAAATAATAAATAAAAATAAATGATTATAAATAAGATTAATATTATAAATACAAATATGAATATAATTATAAATAAATATAAATAGAATTACATATTTTATCCATATATAATAAAAGAAAAAATGAACAATAAATAAAATTAATAATATAAATAAAAATAAATATATAAAAGTATATATAATTTTTTTTTTTAAATTGAATAAAAAGTTGTTTAAAAATGTTTTATTTTATTACATATATAAATATAATTAAACACAAATAAAAAATAACAATAAAAATTTAAAATTTATGTATAAAAATGTATAGTATAAATAAAAAATCTTTAAAATAATTATATATATATACATGCTTTTAAATTGAATAAAAAGTTGTTTACAAAAATATTATTTTTATTACATAAATAAAATAAATACAAATAATAAATATAAATACATATAACAATAAATAAATGTTTATATATATATATGAAGAGTTCAGATGCAAAACCTGCTAAATCCATCTGAAGTTTTTCTTTAAAATGAGCATTTCCTCTCTCTCTATATATATATATATATATATATATATATAGTACCCATATATAATAAATCTAAATAAAAAATTAACAATAAATACAATTAATATATTTAATATATTATATATGTGACCCTGAACCACAAAACCAGTCATAAGTGTCAAATTTTTTTTTAATAAATATGCTTTCCACTGATGTATGGTTTGTTAGGACAGGACAATATTTGGCCGAGATACAACTATTTGAAAATCTGGAATCTGCAGAAAAATCACCTTTGAAGTTGTCCAAATGAAGTTCTTAGCAATGCATATTACTAATGAAAAAAGTATGTTTTGATATATTTACGGTAGGAAATTTACATATTATCTTTACTTAATATCCTAATGATTTTTGGCATAAAAGAAAAATGTATAATTTTGACTAATACAATGTATTTTTGGCTATTGCTACAAATATACCTGTGCTGCTTAAGACTGGTTTTGTGGTCCAGTATTAGATACATAATGAAGGCAAGTCTGAATTTGCTTTATTTAATATTGTTAATATGGGACCCCAGTTTTGGTCAGATGTCTTTCTAATATAGAGACTGATTTGTCGCCAGTGCTGTTATTATTTCCTGACCTGGGTTAACATCCGCCATACTTAGATTGATCCTTGTTTGTTTGACCACATAGTGCTGGCTCTAAAAATAAACCAGCAGCAGGCAGTTCCTCCCCTGCTGCGCAATTCAGTGTGTGTGAGATGTGATTTAATACAAACGATATGAGCTTTCTCTGTGCTGTTATCAGGTGTGACCTTATAGCTACTGATAATTAAATATAATATTTAATACACAAAGTAAAAGTTAGTGTGTGAGTGAACTTTTGTCTTTTGGCCAAAGGGTGCAGAATGAGTCAGAGAGGCTAATTTCCATTATTTGATAAGAGACAATGACGACATGCTTGATTGGTTCGTTCACTTCATTGCTTTGTCATTTGGTAGTCTAATGTTAGTCATTCAGTGCCAGTGGGAGAGCGTCAGAAACATTTAAACTCCATTTCGGCAGCATGAAGAGCTATTAAGATTATCCTCTTTTTGTTGTAATTGCTTCATTTACAGTTGAATGAAAAGAGATGATTTATTTGTGGTCAGATACAACCAACACAGATTTCAATTTAAACACCGGACAGAAGCTTAAAACCATTTTGTTTGGATAAAAGCGACACACGTATAGGTGTTTCAGTATTAAAGGATTAGTTCAATCCAAAATTAAAATTTCCTGATAATTTACTAACCCTTATGTCATCCAAGATGTTCATGTCTTTCTTTCTCCAGTCGAAAAGAAATGAAGGTTTTTGAGGAAAACATTCCAGGATTTTTCTCCACATAGTAAGGATTTTTCTCCATGAGACCCTTATTTTTCATCTGGGATCGTGCAGAGCCCTTTGAAGCGGCAATGGAATTGCAATTCCCATTGAAGTCCACTATATGGAGAAAAATCCTGGAATGTTTTCCTGAAAAACCTTCATTTCTTTTTGACTGAAGAAAGAAAGACATGAACACCTTGGATGACATGGGGGTAAATAAATTAACAGGAAATGTAATATTATATACTACATATTCAGCTTTTACTGTGTCTTTGCAGCTTTATTTAACTCTGAAGTCACTAGTTAACCCCTCCTATAGGAAGAGAAACACACCATGGAACATTCCATGTCTGTGGCCGCAAACACTACATGACTAGAAACCATTGAGAATCTCTCGCTAACACCCAGCAAACTGACATCATCCCCTAAATATCCAGAGTAAACAAAAGTTTTCCGTACTCTACCATGGAAGAACTCCATGTGCTCCGAGTATGTCCAGCAAATGCTGTTGAATTTACGGCCTCATTATGTGTTGTCGATTTAGAAGTGGATGGATAAACCGCCCCGCTATATTGCAGCTGTAAAAGTTCATTAGTTCTCATCTTTGGGGTTTCTGAGGCCCCGTTATGATAGTGATGTCATTAAGAAAGTGCTGCATTCACGTCATTTCGAAATTGCTGTAATTACAAGATGACAAATTCTTCTCAGAGCTGAACTTATGCAATTCAATGGCACCATTCATATTTGTGGGTGTGGCATTAAAGGGCTAGTTCACCCAAAAATAAAAATTATGTAATTAATTACTCACCCCCATGTTGTTCCAAACCCGTAAAACCTTCATTCATCTTTAGAACAAAGATATTTTTGATAAAATCCGAGAGCTTTCTGACCCTGCATAAACAGCAACACAACTGACACGTTTAAGGCCCAGGTAGAAAGGATGTGAAATCAGTGGTTCAACCTTAATGTTATAAAGCTACAAGAATACTTTTTGTGCGCAAAGAATGCACAATTTCGTAGCTTCATACCATTACGGTTGAACCTCTGATGTCACATGGAATATTTTAGTGATGTCCTTACCACTTTTTTGGGCCTTGAATGTGTCAGTTGTATCAGAAAGCTCTCGGATTTAATCAAAAATATGTTAATTTGTGTTCTAAAGATGAATGAAGGTCTTACGGGCTTGGAACGTGGGTGAGTAATTAATGACAGAATTTTCATTTTTGGCTGAACTGCCCCTTTAATGCACCACTGTGCAATTTAGAGGTTGCTAAGATTGATATGCTTATGCTTAATTAATTTAATAAATATATACAAAACATGCTGTCAGTCGCTATATTAGTGGAGGGATTTTTCAGTGACTCTTTCTGCAGTTTATGCCAATAGGAGGCAGCAAATTAATGAGGTCCCCGGACGATTTTTGAAGTGTGGATCCGTGCACACTCTAATGGCTAATATTACTCACAATTTATTGCGTTTTGGTAAAAGTTTCAGTTCAGAACTACAAACATGACTAAAATGCGTTAAAAAAACTACAAACATGGCCGATGTGTGCGATGGACAGTTTGGTAGAGAGGTTTAAAACAAAAACAAAAAAAGGGGATTTACTATTTGACCTGGTAAAAAAATTATTTAATGTTATCTGTGTTATATTTCATCTGCAACAGCTGTGTAAACTTTTATAAACATCCATCCATTCGGTCGGTAACATTTAAATGCATCATTATGAAGAAAATATGAGCAGAGTTCTTCCAAAGCTTGTCTACTCTTCTACTACACACTCAAGTGTACTTTTTCCTCACCAAAAGAGTACATACTTTAAGGGTGTAGTATAAGTAGGCACATTGGGACGCAGCATAAGTGTAATTGGTAAGTCATTGAATCAATCATTCAACCAATTCATTCAAAACTGATTCATTCGGAAACAAGTAAAAGTTTCATTCAAACAATTTGTTCAAAAACAAATTTATTCAGAAACAAAAAGCCACAACAGTGAGTTGTGTGGAGAGAGGTGTACAAAGCTTGTGCTACTTTGTTTAGATATATTTCCATTGACATAAACAGTAGAGATGTGACAATAAATCAATGCAGAATTGATTCTGAGATTTTCAGAATGCATCATGATTCTCTCTCGAATCGAGCTTAGTTTTTAACAGCAGATAGCACTGCGTGCTTTAAAAACAGTTGTACTCTTCTTGTTTCCAATTCTTTACACACCTGAAACTAAAATAATCTTTCGTAAAACTTGAAAAGGGTGAAGCAAATTACAAGGGTGTTTCATGCTCTTCTTCATAAGCATTTGAGTTTGCACTTACATTTTTTTAAGGCAGCTGGGTAACAAGCCCAGCTTTTAAGTTTAGTCAACTCAAATATCTAAGTTTTCACTTAGTACAACTTAACATTTCAAGTTGACTAAACTTATTTTAGTTTACTGAACTTAAAACTTTTTAAGGCAGTAGGGTAACGTTATATTTTAAGTTGACTCAACAAATTGTGTTTTTCTTTTCTGCAGTGTTCCTCAATATAAGCTGTCTGCAAGAGGTCGCACTGTCGCAGTGTAATATTGCCTAAGCTATTTCGTGCTCTTTTAATTTGTTGGTTTATGTAACACGTATAGTTTTTAGTGCTGTCAACTGTATTAATTTATGATAAATTTGACATGGTGTGAATGCAATACAAGCCCAGGTTGTGAGGATCCAGACAATTTATGGGCTCCATGACGCAGTGTATGAGATGTCTGCCAAAGTGCTAACGTTAGTTTACCAGGAAACACAAATTCAGAAAGGTCAGTGTAAAAGGTCCAGGACATTATCACTGACTTTGCTGATAAAACTCATGTTTTAATGAGGCCAGCGGAGACATTAAAATGACTATGAAAGAAACATTGAGAACAAGTTTGGCCCCGATGAGATGTGTAAGATGGAGCCGCAATGTGAAGCCTGCTGACATTGGGTTTCTCCGTTATTCAAAAAACTTCTTCCTGAGCGTGTGATTTGATCTCTAGAGACTGAATTTTTATCCCTCCTCTCATAGATATGCCTGCGCTAGGCTGCTTTCCCACACCGTTGTGAGTGCCATATGGAAATTATTTCACCAATCTACCTGGCAGCTCACGAGGCCAAAAGTGATAAGAATATTTTCTTAATCTAACTGGACATTCGTGCCTTTATGTAACTGACAAGGGTTCATTTTCAACTCAGCACACCTGTCAGCTGTCGGTGCGTTATGTGGATGACATATATGTATTCAGTGTTCATGTGCCTCTATATATGATATATTGTCTTCTGGAGCATCAGTAATAAAAAGTAGCCCAGATAAGCGTATCGTCAACAGCCAAAGCTGTGGCTGTCATATTTGTGGTTCACTTATTACATGGCTGAACCCCATTATGCACTTTCAACAAATGACCTCATGGGAATATGAACAGACGTTCAGTTTTTCCCAATTTTAAAAACCTTTATGTAACTTAAAGGGATAGTTCACCAAATAAGAGAAAATTCTGCCATCATTTACTCACTCTAATGTCATTCCAAACCTTGTCTTGCTCTTTTTGAAGAAAATCCTGGCGACTCTTTGCAGTATAATGACAGTAAATGTGTACTGGACTCCGAAATGCTCTGAAATGACAAAAAGCACCATTAAGTGTCATGAAAGTGTGGAAAATGCACTATTTTTCTAGTAAAGCCAGCATTCTGTGTCGCATTTGGGACGAATCATTCTTTTGAGTCATCTGTTGAATGAATCATTGTTTCTGTTCACAAATGTTCTGAATGATTCATTCACAGATTAAACTGAATAAGTTTTCAAGTTTTAATGGTTCTATGCATTCTCAAGTTCCAATTCATTGTACATGCATGGAAACGAGCAACATTATTCAAAATGTATCTTTTTGTGTTCCACGGAAGAAAGGAAGTCATTGGGTTTAAAATGAAAAGATGAGAAAATGATAACATTACTTTCCTCTCAGGATGAACTATGCCTTTAATTTGCACTTTGGTGCAGTAGGTGTTTTAAAATCAAGACAAATTTGAAAAGGGTCTCAAATATGAACAATAATTTCCCTGGAAAAACTGCATGTCTGATCAAGTAATTACAAATGTGAAGTATTATAATGCAAAGAAGAATAGACTCGTTAATCAACACAGCAGTGAGGATTCTGTGGTCAAATGCGTTTTGTGAAGGTCATGGAGGTTTTTGTGTTTTGCGGTTTGAAAAACTGCTGATGGAGTCAGCTCTCAAGCTGACAAAGGACTGATTGTATTTCATATGCTCCAGCAACAAATCTCATGCTTTTTCAATGCAGGCAAATCTCATGCTGTCTGTGCAGACGTGTTTTAATGTATTTTGTTTAAAGAGAAGCCATTAGGTGCACAGCTGCTGTTTAGCACTTTCCATCTCCTCTTAGCATTTACCCAGTGATCATAAGGTCAGAGTTATCATCGAAGATATTTCACATAGTCAGATTATGACTGAGGTATACGTAGTGGTGTAGTGGACTGAATTTCTTCAGATTTTTTTCTTGTTTTTTTGCAGTTTATCTCCAGTGAGGAGAAAATTAGCATATAGGAAACACAAGTCGCTTACTAAATAATATGCCAGGTGTTGTCAGTTAAGTCATTAACAAGCAAGCAATTCTCCAGTGATAGTGTTGCCCTTACAGATGTAGTAATTTGCACGTTATTGGAAGTTGCTCTGGTAGGAAAGTACCTAGCGAGACCATAAATAAGTGTGATTTGAAGTATCTGAACTTATGCTAGCAGGTTCCCTGCAAGTGATTCATTTTTCCCTGGCAGTTCCCTGGTTTGTTGTTTCTTTCATCACCTTGCGTAAAATCATTTTTCATTGCCGTGTGCTTCTGGAGGATGAACAGGGCAGATTGACTGTATAATAGTTGTTTGTCATAGCTTCCTCTCATTTCTGTTCATTTGCACTTTATTACGCTGTTTTTCTACACTGCAAGCGAGCAACAAAACCAGAACAGTCTCGCTATAATCAATGGAGCTGTCTGTGCTCCAAGCATGCAACATTGATTATGACAATCTCTGTGTAGACAGCGTGTTAGCCTGAAGATGAACTGGAGGTCTCTCGGCGGAAGCAAGATCTCACATTTCCTGTTGAAACCCATACAGTGAAGTTTAAGAGCAGAATTAAAAACAGAGTCGATATGGGGAAAAATAACACTAATACCATTATACAATCACTCTCGTGTGACATTGCCAAGTGGCTGACTTTGTTTCAGCCAGCACGGCACGTAGATTGAATTAGGGCCAGAGATGGAAGCTGAGAACATATACTTGTCCAGAAAACACTGCATTCTGTATTTTATAGTCCCTCTGTTATGGATTAAAAATAGTGGGTTTTTCTGCCACAGATTTGAATCTATTTAGTTACCTTTGGCCGTCTCTACTCCGTTCGCTGCAAATTTAGGAAGTCTGTAATTCTATCAGGTTCACTCAGTCACTGAGACCCAAGAGACGGACGGTCAGTTCAAATCCACTCAGGTCTGTTACGCTCCACAGTATTAAGTACGGATGTCATGTCTCGGCTCACAGTCACAACCCTATCATGTTTAACTACTAGACGTTTTGGTGTGTTTTATTAAGTTTCATAAGACCTTTCTAAACTTGGTTTGCTTGTGACATTTAAAAGGATGGTTCACCCAAAAATTTAAGTTCTGAGTTTCTTTGTTTTCCATGGAGGACGAGATATTTTGAAAAATGTCTTTTTGTTTTTTTTTATCCGTCCTATTAAAATAAAGTCCAGGGCTCTAGAGTGCGACCTAATTTCTCAATGGTGCGACTAAAAAAAATCTGAGGTCGCACCGGTGCGACCAGCCATTTGAGGGCAAAGAAAAAAAGTCTCTGTGACTGTGGTTCAACAGACACACATTAGGCCCATATCGTGGTCTAAACCAATCAGAGATTGTGAAGGGAGTGTGGGAAGACCATGGCCGGCAATTCGTGATTCGCGGATGGCGGTTATATCCGCCACTCACAGAAAACAAGATACAAAAGCTGTCACTGGAGCTGTACCATTTTTAAAAGTAGGGCTTCATGTAGCCAGACTTTTAGACTGACAGCAGAAGGTCTGGGAACTAAACTAAAGAGATTTCTGGTCGACTAGTAGTCGTTCATTTGAAGGATTAGTCGACTATTATTCGCACATTTAATAAACCATATAAATCATAATAATGAGCCTTTAATTGCCTTCTCAAGTGCATGCGAAAAAAGCTTGCTACACCGCACGGGCAGATATAATGGTTGTGAATGTGTCAGGGAAAAACAGCAAGGAGACTGCATTAACGTTTTAATAATTCATTAATAAAATATCGCTTTCTTTGTTTTCACCTTAAGAGACGAAGTCGGCGACACTGACTCATCATCTCTGCAGTAGTTGATGTGCCTGTATGCGTGTATGTTTCACACGGATGACATACTCTGAGAATATTTGTTTTCTATTTGAATTGGTTCATTAAAAAGTAGATATTTCACTCTTTATAGGTAGCCTATATTTTTCATGGCCATAAGGCAAGTATACTCAGAGTTTTGAAGTTTCGTGCTCAAGTTCACAGAGACCGAGACGGCAGAAAGCGCATGCTGTTTGCTTTCATTATTTAGAAGTGAATGGGTGTTGAGATTCTGAAGCAAAATAAAGTGCATCCATCCATCATAAAAAGTACGCCACACAGCTCTGGTGGGTTAATAAAGGTTGCTTCTGAAGCAAATCAATGATTTATAAACATTTGTGTTCACTAGTTTATATAGTTTAAATATGGATATTTACACAAACACACACACATCGATTCGCTTCAGAAGGCCTTTATTAATCCCCTGGAGCTGTGTGGAGTACTTTTTATGATGAATGGATGTGCTTTTTTTTCTTCTTAGAAATTTCAACACCCATTCACTGCTATTATAAAGCTTGGAAGAACCAGGACATTTTTTATTATTACTCCAATTGTATTTATCTAAAAGAAGAAAGTCATATAGACCTACGATGGCTTAAGGGTGAGTAAATCATGTGGTAATTTAAAATTTTTTATTTGTAAAAAGGTACCATCTGTTTTTTTTTTTTTTGAGAATGTTGACATTGGTGGTTTCATGAAGAACCTTTAACATCCTTGGAACCTTTTTCTATTGTACGAAAGGTTCTTTATTGAGGATGAAAGTTCTTAGGATTGTTAAAATGTGGTTTACACTAAGAAAAAAAGGTTCATTATTAACCTTTTCACTGAAAGGTTCTTTGGGGAACCAAAGTGGTTCTTCTAAGACATTCTGTGAACCCCCCATGTTTTTTAAAGGGATAGTAACCCAAAAATGTAAATTCTGTCATTAATTATTCACCCTCATGTCGTTCCAAACCTGTAAGACCTTTGTTCATCTTTGGAACACAACGTAAAAAATTTTTTGATGAAATCTGAGAGCTTTTTGACCCTGCATAGACAACAATGCAACTGACACATTCAAGTCCCAGAAAAGTTGTAAGGACATCGATAAATAGTCCTTGTGACATCAGTGGTTCAACCGTAATGTTATAAAGCTACGAGGAAAAAAAAAAAACTTTATTCAACAATTCTTCTTATTAATGTCAGTCTTGGACATTTGTTCACAAGGAAGCCATACAGGTTTGGAGCAACACAGGAAGCTTTCTATTTTTGGGTGAACTGTCCCTTTAAATAACTAGGAAAAGTTAACAAACCATATGAACATTTGGTCAGAGTAATGTTGCATGTTAACCAAGCCCTAGTTAAGCATCTCGATGCCTCATTTCTGTTCATTCAACGTCCAAGTTTATAAAAGACCTGTTTTATAGATTAGGTAAATGGGTCTAGTCTTTGAACTTTTCCAATTCTCCACACCTCAGCAAAGCCTTCCAAAATCAAGCATAGTAGTAATATTAATTTGGTCTCTGCACTTCGAAAAAGTCCTTTATTCTTCGGGCATTTTCTACAAATCTCGTGCCTTGTAATTACAGCATGAACTTTTCCCAGTCCTATTCTTCTCTGAGCTTTCATGGCTCATAATTGCAGCAATCACGTTTTATGAAAAGTGTGGTTTGGACCGTTCTCTCTTTAAGCTTAATAGTGTGTGTTGTTTGGGTGGGAGTATGGGGGAACGAGGCACGATAAGATGAGAAGGACGGAGGAGACGAAGTGAGGGGGGGGTATTGGTTGTCACCGAAGCAGAAGCCGTCCTTTTCAACACATGCTGTCACTTGCGCACGCTAATCCACAAAGCTGTTGCTCGTGGGTGTAAACAATGCCAAAGCGGCGTGGCACCCACATGAAGTAATGACAGGGCGATATTTCGCATGAAAGGTACAAGCTGACTCCAGGTGCCATGTGTATTTCTGTGAAGCCGGTTTCGCTTGACGACTAATCAACAAGCTTTAATGCTCACTTCCAGGATTTTGATGAAATGGCCGCTTAGTCATACGTGTGCGGTTTTTAGTGTTTCTAAATCGCTCTGATTTGTCAGAGTGATTTTTAAAGAGACCTTTTGGAAATTTTGTTGATTAACTCTTTTAGGAAGCGTTATGTAAGTTCTATACTGCACTTTTTAGTCATCTCTCTTCTGAACATGTTTGTGACAGCAGTTTTATGATGTGTTTATGATGGCAACTCAATTGAATTAGGCCCGTGATTTAGTGTTGAATGATGTCATCACCGCTCAGTAAGTGGATTTCGAAGCTCTTCACTGAAGCTGCACTGATACCAAAAGTGTCATCCAACAGCAAAATTGCATTGGAAATGTAGGGAATAACCTGGAAATGATGTAATACGTCTGCAGTGCTGCTTAATGTCTACAGACACAGAGGATTAGAGCTGGAGTCTAGAGGTTGGGATATGTTAAAAATCTCAGTGATTTTAAATAGATCTAGTTACTTTTAGTTTAAAAACTAAACTAAAAGAACTTCAGTTTAATCACAAGAAGTGAGATACTTTCATTTCACGGCTGATGGCATCATGTATAATATAGAGTTTAGATAGGTTTGTAGTTTCTCTCCCCCAAACTTTTTGAAAACTTAATATTTAGTACTTAATATTTGAAAGGAGTATAAGTAAAATAAGGAGTATTTTTGTCTATGTAGCCAGTGATAAAAAATCTTATAAAAATCAGGTAAAATAGTCCCTGTTTGAAATATTACTTAAAAAATCTTTTATTGCTTAAAAAGGGTATTTTACCTCAATCACACTAGATTATGTTCTGTCATTTTATTGTATTTTATTATTTTTTTTTACCCTATTACCCTATTTTTTTTCTATTAATTTTGCTTTAGTCATTTTTGCATTATAGAATGTTTAAAACCATACAGACATTTACAGTAAAATCACTTTTTAAAGTTAAAGGCATTGTTATTTATATTAAATTTATTTTATTTTATAATTAATTAATTAATAATTATTATTATTCATTTATTATTATAATTTCTTTTACTCCTGTCAGAATACCCCAATATATTTGTTTAATTAATTTTGCTTTAGTCATTTGTAATAGTGTTAAATATATTAGTAATAATAATAATAATAATAAATGTTTAAAACTATACAGACATTTACTGTAAAATCACCTATTAAAGTTAAAAGTAGTGTGTTTTTTTTATAGAACGATATACGTGCTGTATATAGCTTTGTATTAATAAATAGTGGTCTGTTTTCATTTTATTTTATTATTTTATATTGTTTTATTTTAAATAATTAATTAATAAATAATAATTTTTATTATTTATTTCTTATTGTGATTTCTTTTACTCCTGTCGGAATATCTCAATATATTTATGTTTTATTATTTTTGCTTTAGTAGTTTTTGTCTTATATAAAGTTTAAAACCATACAGACATTTTCTGTAAAATCAGTGTAAAGTTGAAGACACCGTGTTTTTCATGAGATACTTGATCTATATGGCTTTGTATGTAAAGATAGTGGTTATTTTATTTTATTTTATTTTATTTTATTTTATTTTATTTTATGCCCTACTTCCAGATATGATATGCCCCAATCTCACTAAATTATTTTATTTTATTTTATTTTACCCCTGTCAAAATATCCCAACATATTTTGTAAATTGATTCTGGCTTAGTCATTATCGTGTCATTGAATGTTTAAAACCATACAGATATTTACCATAAAATCACCTTCCAAAGTTAGTCTCTGTGTTTGTCATAGAATGAGATACTTGCTTTATATAGCTTTGTATTTAAAGATAGTGGTCTGTTTGTATTTCATTTCATTTTATTTCTTATTCCCCTGCCAGAATATCCCAGCATTCTTTTTGGACTTTATTCATTCACTTTAAAATCACCTTCTAAAGTACAAGGCACAGTTTCATAGAATGACTCATTTACTGGCACAAACTAGCTTTGCGTTTAAAGATAGCGGTCTCCTAATACGAAACCTTTTGCCCAGCAATCCAACATTATTTTGATCCACCCAAGATTGGACTCAAATTTCAAATTTGGAAACAACTCCGGGAGACTGGTCTGATTTTCTTAAGGGGTTTCCACCCTCTTTTCAAACAACATTAGCTGTGACCTCTTTGGCAGTCAATACAGTATTATGTAATGCATGTGAATATGCCTATTCAATCTCCTTTAGCTTGGCTTTAATGTATTTGGCCATCACGAGCAACACATAAACAGTGAGAAAACCACAATCGGACATCTGCAAACATGCCTAAAAACACTTTTTAGCTTGAAACGTTGACCTTGAGCTGTGCCGCTGAATGTTGAACTTGAATATGTAGTTAAGAAGCTCTGTTTCCAATAATATTTTTCGTCAATGTGTTGCATAAACCTCACCCAGTTTTGGCTCTCAGCTTGGGGAGTTTGTTCAAAGGGGAGGAATGAGGCAAGTCGAACATTTGGAAAACAAGTTAACGCTTCATCTACTCCGGGTCTCTGGTTTGGAGCTGGTTTCTGCTAGACTGTGAGCTGGAGCCGAGCTTAGAGCTCTGATTCAGGATGACGCTAGTGGAGATCCGCTTCCAGTGCGCCTCACGGCCAAGTTCACGTCGAATTGAATAATACTTATGCTTTTGTTCCATAAACACAAGCTCTGTTGTCTTAATGGACACGATTACCTTCCAGCCCTCTCGCTTGCCGTAGAGGAGAGCACCAGCTGTTGTTATGCACGCTCAGCTAATGTCGTATAGTTTGTTTACAAAGGTCAGAAAGTGCGGTGTCTCTGAACACACCAGAGCTGATTCACACCATCAGTCAAATTCATTAAACAAGCAAATTTTGCCAGCTGAGCCTCGTGCACGTTCTGCCATACATAGGAGTTTGTTCATGGGAATTGAAGCAAAGGATATTAAAAAATAACCCCTTTTTGACAGCTATGTTCACTGTGGCAAGAGAGAACTAGTCCTTTTTTCATCACATTGCTATGCTTGGTGTGATTGTGTGTGTGTGTATTTATACAGTATGTGTGTCTGTGTGTTTACGTGTGAGAGGAAGCGAGCGACAGTAATGTGATGGTAACGCTATTATGCCTGGAGGAAATGCTGTGACAACGAGTAGGTAAGATGCATTTGTGAGTGACCACCTGCTGGAAAATTGGATGGAGACTAAATTTCATAGATTTACATGCTGATTTTGCAAGAACAGAGGAAATACTTTGAAATAATAAGTCATGACACCATAAAATGAATAAAGGTCTAATCATTCTGGTATGAAAAGCTCATAAGCGTATTTCTCGAGTGTGTATGACAGGTTTTATTGGTGCATAATCCCACAAGTCCAGTGTTCAGGATATAGAGTAGCTGGATGAAGAGGTCAAAGCCAGGCCCTTATGGAATCTGTTTAGCTGATTTCAGCAGATTTCCAAAGAACTGGAGTAGCCTTCATTCACAAGGTCATTCACAAGGCACAAAATAGTGTCTTTTTTTACTCAGTGGTGAAAATGGGGTTCCTACTCCATTTAACGCATTTCATCAAGAATAGAGTTCCTGATATTTTTCATCCAAAATCAGCACAGAAAATAGCTATTTTTATGTGCAGGCCAAAAGTTTATATCTTATAATTCTGACTTTACAACACGCAATTGCCAGTTATTAATTCAGAATTGTGAGATATAAACTCACAATTCTGGCTCCGAATTGCTGGTTTATATCTCACAGTTGTGACTTTTCTTCTCAAAATTATGAGTTATTAATTCAGAATTGCAAGATATGAACTCACAATTGTGACTTTCTCAGAATTACGAGTTTATATCTCACAATTGTGACTTTTCTCAGAATTGGGAGTTTAGATTTCGCAATTGTGACTTTTATCTCAGATTTGCGCATGTATATCCAACAATTGTGACATTTTTTTCTCAGAATTGCCAGTTTATATCTTGCAGTGGTGACTTTTCTCAGAATTGTGAGTTTATATTTCGCAGTTGTGACTTTTTCTCAGAATTGTAAGATATAAACTTAAAATTCTAACTTTTTTCTCAGAATTGCCAGTTTATATCTTGCAGTTGTGATTCTTCTCAGAATGAGAAGTTTATATCACGCAATTCTGACTTCATAACATGCAACTGTGAGTTATTAATTCAGAAATGCGAAATATAAACTCAAAATTTTGACTTTTTTCCCCCAAAATCAGTACAGAAAACAGTAGGGATGTGATGAGATCTCGTGGCATGAGATCTCGCGAGATCTCGTGACGATCTCTTCGGAAACCATTTTGAAGTGTTTACATTATAGCTGCACCATTAATCCTTAAAATATTGAGATCTCAATTGAAACACCCACACGATTTAGCTGTGTCTATTAGGACTGTTTCACATCGCGTCAGTGGAGCGTGAGAAGCACGTTTTTTCGCTGCCCATGTTAATGAATCAGAGGGTCGGGGTAAATGTGAACGCAGAAAGCAACACAAACAGTCTTTTTAACCACATTATAATCATTATTTCTGTTACAGACATTTAAATAATAGAATTACTGGGATAAAAGTTTATAGTTTGGGTATAAACACATATTGTCTACAGTAGCGATCAAAACGAAAGTGTCTTAACACTTCTATGTATTGTAACGCTTATCCTCTTCCGCCAGGAGGTGGCGACAACTGCCAGTTTAAAAAAAGTATGTCATTGAATCATTAATTCGGGAGATTTCAATGGTCAAACAAGACTTAATGAATTGAGACACTGACTGCTTCATTGAATGTTTTATTTTATTTGGTTTAAATGAATATATGTTTTTAAAAGACTTAAGCAATGAACAGTTTTTCAGAAACACTAGTAAATTACGTTATTTTGTTTAGATTTCTAATCTTTTTTTTTTTCTCCAGAATCATGAGAGACTCATGGTCTCCAATTTATTAAAAACAACTGGGATTCTCAATTTATCCAGAATCGTGAAGCTCTTTTAATGTTGTTTATTACTGCTTATAATTCAAAATGGAAGTTTAATTTCATAAAGTTCAAAATGCACCTACATTTCTTTGTATTTCTTCTTTTTCAGTTAAATAAAAGACTATTTTCCCTATATATTTCATCACTTAAAATTTCTTAGAAAAGTTAAAAAATCTTGTCTCGTCTCGTTCTCGTGAACCCAGTCTCGTGTCTCGTCCCGTCTCGTGGGATAAGTGTCTCGTCACACCCTTTTTTTTTGTGCAGTCCAAAAGTTTATATCTCACAATTTTGACTTTATAACACACAATTGTGAGTTATTAATTCATAATTGTGAGATACACTCACAATTCTGAGGAAAAAAGTCACAATTGCGAGATAAACTCACAATTCTGAGAAAAATGTCACAATTGCGAGATAAACTCACAATTTTGAGAAAAATAGTCTTTTTTTTTTTTTAGTGACTTTTTTCTCAGAATTGTGAGATATTCTGAATTGCGAGATCTTGCTGTTGTGACTTTTCTCTTTATATCTCGCAATTCATGACTTCATAGCAAGCAATTGTGAGTTATTAATTCAGAAATACGAAATATAAACTCACAATTCTGACTTCTTTCTCAGAAAACATCAGATTTGTGAGTTTATATCTCGTAGTTCTAACTTTATAACTCACAATTATGAATTTATGTCAATAACCTTTTTTTACGTGTTATTCAGTGGTAGAAACAGCCTTCCAAAGATTCGCGATGCAAAAAAATCTCAGAATTGATGCAGAATCATTTCTCGATTTGTGATGCATTGATTCATTTTCCCACCCCTACTGAAATCATAACGGATTCATTCGTATTATTCATTGATAGGGCATGTTTCCACATGCAAACATGACC
>JAHKKF010491863.1:0-13599 GCA_019740295.1 Labeo calbasu
TATTTGGGGGAAATAAACAAAATTTTAGTACAGTTATGCAAATATTTAGTATTTAGGGTTAAAATTCTGTAATGCGATGTTGTTGCTACCAAAAATGTGCAGTCACTAACAAAACATGGTGTACAAAATACAACAAATCTCACAAATCACACTTGAAATATTGTTAAATTTGTAATTGTTATTGATTTACTTTTGAAAACTTAATAAAATAGTAAAACTATATATACAAGGAAGATGTAAGCAAAATCTTAATAGGTCAATATAACCCTTCTTATTAAATTATTTATCATTTAATTATAACGTTAAAAACCACACACAAAGTACAGTACACTAAAACTGAACCCTATTTAAAACATGACCGCTAACTGACCTCCAAAGTAATGAATAAGGGACCAAATCCATAATCTAGAAAGGATGAATCAATACACACTAATTCCACATAATGCAGTGGGGTTTGGGTTCTCAGCAGTAGTCACCGGGCATTTGCTGTCCCCTGCAGAGTCCTCACAATTGCAGCAGCTTGCCAGGAGTCCCCCCTTATCAAATGAATTGACTCTAGGGAGGCTGGGGTAATTAGTAAAGGGCGGCGCAAGTCCACACTTCCTAGGACCCTCTTTTCTGACACATTCATTTCACAATAAAACAGCTGCTGATTCAAGATATAGAATTTTAAGGGTTAAAATTACAAAAAAAGAGCCTTCTATAGATGTTGTAATATGAGATAGTAATACATTTATGGGTAAATCACACTGAAAGCTGCATGTCTGGTTTTATTTGACTTTATACCACATTAAACTAATGCTGAATATGAATTGAGATTGTTTGTCTGTCAGTGACTGCTGTAGAGTTTGATATTGATTGGGCAACCCAGCTAACCCAGTTTATGCGTCTTTCATGAACATGAATATTTGTCAATATGTCAAAGGTGACATGACGCTGTCACTTCCTGGGCCTTTGAAACTCCAGTACACAGTTTAACCCCCTTGGAGGAGGAAGGCCTGGTGCCCTTTGACCTTTTCAATAATTACTGGAGGTCTGAGGAGTATAATAATGGGGCACTCGACTACACCAATGAATAAGGATAGAGGGGGCTTTTCTCCAGCGCAGCTGTCAGTCATTGCAAACGACATGTAGTCAATAGTAAATGTGCATTTTCAGCACATAAGTCAAACAACGGGATGTGTACTGTATTATCAAGGGGACAGTACCGGATGAATGGGGGCTATAACAACTACACTGATCAAACTGAGATGTACAGTTATTGATCAAGAACATACACCAATCACAGATCGAAGTAGAATGTACAGTAGGTTCTGTTTACTTTGGCTGTGTAGATTGCAAATTGATTTTGAAGTTAGCTAATCATTAGAAAAGATTCCCTCAAGCTATTCTCAAATTATTGATGCTGCTTTCTGAAACCAGACACATCCACTGTGCCGCTTGGGTTGCTAATGATAACTATTTTGAAAACTATTATGCTCATACTAAGAATAAGAGGTCTCTAGTCTCACTATTGAATGTGAATGATATCAGAAAAACCCTAACAACTGCCTAGTGATACCCTAGTAACCACCTAGAACTACCAACTGTATAGCAAACACTAACATTTTGCCAGTTTTCCACAGACAAGCACCACTCACAGTTTCTTCAGAGTGTAAAGCAACCTGTAGTTTCAATCTAAAACACACAAGCAATCATCTAGAAATGGCTAGCAACCCCATAGCAACACCCAAGCAACCACTCATAACACCCTTGCATAGTGTCAGATTTGCACAGCTAAGCACCACTCACAATTTCTTCAAAACGTGTAAAGCAACCACCTAGCAATGCCCTAGCTGAAACCTAAAAACCCCAAGCAGCCACCTATAAATGGCTGGCAACCCCATAGCAATACCCTAGCAACTACTCACAACACCCTAGCATAGTTGCAGCTTTCCTCAGACAAGTACCACTTACAATTTCTTCAGAAAGTGTAAAGGAACTACTTAGCAATGCCTTCGCTTCAGCCTACAACACCCAAAAAACTCCATAGTAACACCCTGGCAACAACTCACAACACGCTAGCATAGTGCTGGCTTTGCACAGCCAAGTTCCTCTCACAGTTTTTTAAGAAAGTGTAAGCAACCATATAGAAGTCCCCAGCAACTGCATAGCAACACCTTAGCAACCACACAGAACACCACAGCAACTGCGAAGTAATGCCCTAGCAACCATCTAAAAAAGCCTAGTGACTACATAAGAACACTCTAACATGGTGCCCACTTTTGCACTGACAAGCACCACTCACAATTGTTTCAGAAACTGTAAATAAACCACCTAGCAACCACCCAGAACTCCCTAGCAACTGCATAGCAACACCCTAGCATATTGTCAGCTTTCCACAAACAAGCACTACTTACAATTTCTTCAGGAAGTGTAAAGCAACTACTTATCAACGCCTTAGATTCAGCATACAACACCCAAGCAACCACCTAGCGATGGCTAGCAACCCCATAGCAACTGCATGGCAACACTCTAACAACTGCATAGGAACACCTTAGCAACTACTCAGAACACCACAGCAACTGCGAAGAAATGCCCTAGCAACCACCTAGAAAAGCCTAGCAACTACATAAGAACACTCTAGTATGGTGCCCGCTTTTACACTGACAAGCATCACTCACAATTGTTTCAGAAACTTTAAATAAACGATCTAGCAACCACTCAGAACTCCCTACAACTGCATAGCAACATCCTAGCAACCACTCACAACACTCTAACATAATGCTGGCTTTCCACAGACAAGCACCACTCACAATTTCTTCAGAAAGTGTAAAGCAACAACTTAGCAGCGCCCTAGCTTCTACCTAAAACGCCCAAGGAACCACCTAAAAAATGCCTAGCAACTACCCAGAACACCATAGCAACTAAATAGCAACACCTTAGCAACCACCCTAGCATAGTGCCAGCTTTGGTGCTGCTAAGCACTACTCACAATTTGTTTTATAAAGTATTTAAGCAACCATAATAGTTGAATTTATAAAAATGACCCCCCCCCACCACCACCACCCCCAGAACACCCAAGCAACTGCATAGCAACACCCTTGCAACCACTCACAACACCCTATCCTACCCAACACCCTGCTATCTTTCCACAGACATGCACCACTAACATTTTTTTTAAGAAAGTATAACGCAACCACCTAGCAACGCCCTAGCATTCCCTAAAACACCCAAGCAGCCATGCCTAGAAACAACTACCCAGAACAGAACACCCTAACAACTGCATAGCAACACCTTAGCAACCACTAACACCCTAACATAGTGACTGCTTTGGCGCTGACAAGCACCACTCACAATTTCTTCAAAAAATGTAAAACCAACTACAAAGAAGACCCTTAGCAACTGCATAGCAACACCCAAGCAACTGCAAAGTAATGCCCTAGCAACCACCTAGAACAGCCTAGCAACCTTTGCAACACCGCTAGCATGGTGCTGGCTTTTTCGCTGACAAGCACCACTCACACTTTTTTCACAAAGTGTAAAGAAACTACCTAGCAACAGCCCAGAACACCCTAGCAACTGTATAGCAACACCCTGGCAACTATCACAATAGCCTAGCACAGTCCCGGCTTACTTCACCACTCACAGTTTCTTCAGAATATGTAAAACAACCACAAAAAAGACCCTAGCAACTGAATAGCAACACCCTAGCAACTGCATAGCAACACCCTAACAACTGCAAATGAATGCCCTAACAACTACCTAGAGCAACCTAGCAACCTTTACAACACCCCTAGCATGGTGCTGGCTTTTTCACTGACAAGCACCACTCACAATTGCTTCACAAACTACCTAGCAACAACTCAGAACACCCTAGAAACAGCATAGTAACACCCTAGCAACCACCCTAACATAGTGACTGCTTTGGCGTTGACAAGCACCACTCACAGTTTCTTCAGAAAATGTAAAGCAACCACAAAGAAGACCCTACCAACTGCATAGCAACACCCTAGCAACTGCAAAGTAATGCCCTAGCAACAACCCAGAACACCCAAGCAACTGCATAGCAACACCCTAGCAACCACTCACAATAGCCTAGCACAGTGCCGGCTTTGGTGCTGACAAATACCACTTACAGTTTTTTCAGAAATAACCAAACAGAAGATCCCAGAATGCAAAGCATTGCCCAACCAGGACAGAACACCTTGGCAACTGTATAGCAACGCCCTGGCAACAGCCTACAAAATTTTAGCATTGTAGTTGGTTGCCAGTTATTTACTAGAAAGCAACACATAAGACGAATGGATTAAAATGAAGTAGGACACTTTTCAGAGGCTTTTTTGGTTCCTCTTCCTTTCCTCCATTAAAGCAAGCAATTAGCAAAAACAACTTTTATGTGAATTGCAGTAAATGTTCTTCTCCAAAGAGATATTGTTCGCTGAGATGTTGAAACAGAGTTTAAACATATACAGGGCCTGACCTCGCAAATGTGTCCTGACTTATAATAGGCCTGCGCCCTCTCTGACATTTATCGCATCTTGGGAATTTTAAAGGTCTTAAAAGAAGTTTTTCACCAATTCCAAATTTTCACGCCTTTTCCCACAACATCTGATGGGTTTGATATGGCAGCGGAAAGTAAATCTTGCCCAGCAAATGAAGTATTGATTTGTGTCTCTCTGGCCTTGCTATCACCTTGTCCTCAATGCTGTGATACACTGACTTGTTTCTATAGGCTAGAGAGCGAGAGTGTGTCTCGGTAAAGAGCTTATTTAGACCTCAACCTCGTTCCCCCCCTTTCTGTCATCTCAAGACCTCTGTCTCTCTCAATCTCCGATTCAATTAATTCTTCTGTCATCAATCACTGATGTTGCCAAAGCAGGTTTATTAAAGGTTACAGTTCTCCCGCAAAGGACAGACATATTTACTATTTGCTAAAATTAAAGAACTGAATTCTATTAAACACTATCAGTCCTTTCCATGACGTGTCGCACATGTAAATTCCTCCAGACCGCATGCGTTTAGGACCACCGAGAACCTTCATGAATTTTAATGCCTCACTTCTAATATGTGTTTCAAGTGGGGAGCTTGCAAAGCAGTAGAGATTACTGCAATGATATGCATCTTTTTGTGTCATAAATTTCCGGCCGCTGCTGACAACTGTCGGGTTATTATGTGCTCGCATTGGCGAAGCAGCGAATGAACTGCCTCGCCGTGACTCGCTGACAGCACAGACGGAAGCTTTGTTTGAGGAATTATGGTATTCAATTTCACATCAGTGACAAACTCTCTTTCTGTGTCATAAAAACAACGATAACGGGACAGATTTTATGGCCGTGCCCCTCTGCGGCCGTCGCTCAAAATGGCCTCATGAATTTGGATGGAATGAGACAAAGCAAAGGATGCTTTTGTGTTCCGCCTGCGAAATAGGAATACAGTTTGGTGGCGGTCATAAGCAGATGTGCTTCAAGCAATAACAAGGCATCTATAGCCTCTATTTCTTATTATACAACAATTCTGGTTCTCCAGTGTGATTAGCATTCTAAAAGTAGCCTATATGTCTACCTTTTTCTTCAACGCTTAAGTAAACATATGGATGAGACTTATCCGCTATAGGGATATAACAAGAAGAATAACAACGTGCAGTAAATTATAGAACCGTTTGCACAACAAACCACTGTGTTCATAATTAAGATAATACATTAAAATAACGTGATAAGACATCAATTTGCATTATCAAGCAGCAAAACCAGCTGTGTACAGCTAAATATAGCTGGACGTGGATGAGACTGGAAGCCAGACCCATGAAATTTACAAACGGCCAGCCCTATTTTTATGGAAAAAAAGGTGGATACATATATATATTCCAACATTACTTTCCCTATTGCGTGTTTCATAAAGACCGACTTTATCGTTCTGCAGTTTACGTCGTTACGCCAATTTAATCGATGAAACAAGCAACTGTCTGTGAGCGAGTCATTGAGTCAATCGCCCAAACGATTCTTTCAGAACAGTGATTCATTTGGGAGTGACTATCTTTATGAGTAAGTAAATCCACTCAAATGTTTACCTAAAATCATTTTTAGTAACATATTAGCATTTATTAGTCTTTGTCAGGATTATCTATTTTCTCAAATATGATTCCCTCAAATGAATCGTTCAAAACCGATTCATTCAAAAACGCGTAGCTTTGTTTACAATTTATTTCGTTAGTACCGCAAAAATAGACAACAATAACGCATTTCATTAGTTTTTGAGTCTATAGGTGGGTGTTTTAGGTGTTTTTATTCAGGGCTTTAAGATGAGAAGACAAATTAGACGAAATGAGCCAAAAAATAGCAATAAATCCTTGTTAATCCTTATTAATTCTTAATTCAGTTAAAAATGGTCTGTGGTCTGAAAACATACATTACGATTAAGACTTGATGCTAAATTTTAATTTTAGGTAAACGTTAGAAGACTATGAATGGGAAAGAACAACCAGACCATCTTGTCTAACATTTTGGCATTCTACAGAAGAAAATAACACAGGTTTGTAATGACACGACGATGAGCAAATGCGGACAGCATTTTAATTACTGGCTGATTTGTTCCTTTAAGGTTTCAAAATTCATAACCCCAATAATCATGAAATCCCGTAGGCCTAGAAGTAAGGACAAAGATGGGAATATTTATTATGTGGGATTTCAGGCCATCTGATCACAAAGTCAGGCTAATTCTGTAGAATTCAGGCAGATTTGAATAGAGGAGACATGTTCAAGATCACAGATGACGGATCTTCAGAAAGCCACAAGTAAACACGACACCTCCTCTTTGTCTTCAAACTGTAATCCACAAATTAAACCCTTAATCAGAGTGACGATGACCCAAATCCAATTAACAGCCCTGAAAGCGGCTGTTGCGGAGCTTAATTAAAAATAAAGTTTACTCAGATCTCACCGTCAAATTAACGCCTTCTAAATGAGATAACTAAACGTGATATTAAAGGATCTTTATTAAAGAGATTTGTATCCATTAAGAAATTCTGTTCTATTTATTTTTTTGTAATAAAACAATTATAAGTTGTTATTTTGTTCTATACATTTAAAGACTGTAAGAAGATGAACTGTTGTGTGTGTGTGTGTGTGTGTGTGTGTTCTCTGACGTGTAGGCGTTTTACTCTATCATGATGTCTGTTATATAGCTCTTTGGCGCCCCTTGTTGTTATATCATGAATACAACACAATTCATTACAAAACAACAACAAAAAAGTATTTATATATATATATATTTGAAGTCAAAAGTTTATATACACCTTGCAGATTCCGCAAAATGTTTTCGGCAAAATAATTTTAATAAGAGGGATCATACAAAATGCTTGTTATTTTTTTTTTTTTTTGGTATTTATACTGACCTGAATAATATATAACAACAAGATAAAACATTTACATATGGTCCACAAGAGAAAATAATATAAATTGTAATAAATTATAAGGTGAATGTATAAAAATTGTCCCTGTCAAAAGTTTACATACACTTACATTCTTAATACTGTGTTGTTACCTGAATGATCCACAGCTGTTTATTTTGTTTAGTGATGATTGTTCATAAGTCCCTTGTTTGTCCTGAAAAACTAAATGACAACTATTCTTCAGAAAAATCCTTCAGGTCCCACAGATTCTTTGGTTTTTCCGCATTTTTGTGTATTTGAATTCTTTCCCTTTGAGATCCATCTTTGACACTGAGGGACTCATATGCAACTATTACAGAAAGTTCAAACGCTCACTGATGGATGCTTCAGAAGGAAAAACGATGCATGGGGGTGAAAACTTTTTTTAATTTGAAAATCAGGCTAAATCAGGGTATTTTATCTTCTGAGAAACATGCAAGTAGATTCTGAAGGGCAGTACTAAATGAAAATATATGATGTTTAGCTAAAATAAGAAAAATGTACACATCTTCATTTTGTTCAAAAGTTTACACCCCTGGCTTTTAATGCATTATAGTGAAAAGACGGAGCTCAAAATCATACCGTTATTGTTGGAAAGGGTTCAAATACACAAAAATACTGAAAAAAATAGTGAGATCTGAAGGATTTTTCTGAAGAATAGTGGACACTTTAACTGTACAGGACAAACAAGGGACTCATGAACAACTATCAATACACACAAAAAACAAACAAACAAAAAACAGCTGTGGATCATTGAGGTAACAACACTGTTAAGAATCAAGTGTATGTTAATTTGTGTATATATAATCGTATTTTTAAATTCTAATGTCTAAATTATACAATGAAGGTGTATTTTAACTAACCAACAGCTTAGAAATCATGTTATGAAGACATGGGCAGGCGTTTGTCAGTTTAGGTATTCACTTTCTTTTATATATAAATACTAATATTGGCGCCAATATCCTCGTGGTTAGTGCGTCGATAAACAGTGCAATTGCGCTCATGGCGGCCCGAGTTCGATTCCCGTTTCGAGGTCCTGATCCTACTCCCATCTCTCTACTGTCCTATCGCAATAAAAATGTTTTATATTTTTATGTTGCCTTCTTTTGCATTTTTATCTTTTACTTCCGTGTTAAAGAAAAAGGTGCATAGTGTGAAACTTTATGACATATGCTGTCACAAAAGTAAAAACGTGTGTTTAATTAAAGGTATCATAACTGTAAAAGTTAAGTATTCACTTCTCTCTAGTCAATGTTTAGCCTACCTCATGTGGTCGATCTGGATTTGCTCCTCTAGATGGCGGACATATCCTTCACGAACAAAGTTCCCATGGTAACGATAAACGCTGCTGAAAGACCTCACTTGCTCCGGCGGAAAATCCGTCAGGGTGGGGGTTGGGGGGTGTTCTGTCGGTCTGCTCATGACGTCATGAACAACACCGCTACTTTCCCAGCCGGCTCCGCGTGCAATACCCGAAAGAAGAGTTGCACTGATTTTGTAAACCGAATGGAAGAAGCACATAAGACACCACGGTAATTTCTTTTCTACTTCTAATGGCTTTCTGCTTTTTATTACTGTAAAAGTAGTTTTAGTCTGATGAGTTACGATATTGCAAGGAAATGCAAAATCTAAAACTGTCTAGACAGTGTAAGAAAGTGTAATTAAGTGCAAACGATTAAAGTCAAGTCATCCAGTGCAATTAAATTAGTGTAATTAGCGAATTTAATGCAAATGAACTGCATTTAGTGCATTTGCATTACTTAATTCCAAATTCAGATAAGTGAAACTGAAGTTCAAAACTTATCCTGAATGTGAAACAGGGTTCAAAAGTTGTTCTTTGAAATGTTAAGATGTACAGACAGTGAACCAGTTTGACACTTGCACCTCAACTTTCTCTTTTTTCGTCTCTCTCCATCACACATTTCTCAATCCATGCGTGACTCTAGGTGGCAGAGGATCTCTAACATGACAGCTCTATGGCTAATATGAAACATGACTTTAGATGCTCACTCGTGCATCACTGGAAAAAAACGGACCTTCTAGGACTGAGCCACCCTCAGCAACTTACATTACTCTGAACTTGGGATCATGTACCAAAGATCTGTGTCTGCTGATCCTCCAGATATGGTTGTGGTGGACAGACCCACTGAGCAGCCAAGAAGCCAAACGAAGGTTAGCGATCGTTCGATTGTAGCTTAAATGACCAAATTTAACGCCTGATCAGAAGGAACATCTTGATCGAGGAAGGATCCTGTATGTTTCGGAGTGTAGATTTGGTCGGAAGCCCAGGGGTTTCCGATATAATGGAGGTAGGTTCAGAGACATGCCAGCATCTCTGTCCTCATCACAAGCTTCACCAGCAACAGCAGCTTCAACAGAAGAGGAAGACTGTCACCCATGCTCTTGAGGACCAGAAAAAAGTAAGTTTGGCATATTTGTTACACTTTATGGATAAATTCATAGCTTTTTTACATATTTGTTCAGTCTCTTCTGCATTTTTTGCTCACAAGGTGAAAGTTCGGAAGTGTGCAAGTTGTTTATTTTGGACCACCCTCTTTCTTGATTCACACTTTTGTCTCGTTCAAGAATGTTTGAAAATTTTTAAAGAATTGTTCACCCAAAAATTAAAATTCGGTCTTAATTTACTCGTTCCAAACCCATATGACCTTTTATTTTTTTCAGAAGATATTCTGAAGAATGTTTTTGCCTGTGCACTCTTAAAAATAAAGGTTGTTTATTGGCATCGATGGTTCCATGAAGAACCTTGAACATCCACGGAACCTTTTAAATGCAAAAAAAGGTTCTTTATAGTGGGAAAAAAATGGTTCTTCTATGGCATCACTGCAAAAAAAAAAAAAACCTTTGGAACCTTTATTTTTAAAAGTGTATGATGAAGTAAATGGTGTCCAAAACACATTGTTCAAAACATCTTCAACTAGTGCAGGTTTGGAACAACATGAGAGTGAATATGATAACAGAATTGTCCTTTTTGGGTGAACTACATAAAATACCTATTATTCACAGAACTAGAATTCAGTTTTTCCACATGAATGGCAATTTCCAAGCATTCATTTATTAAATATTCCAAGAGTCATGTGCTTAGAATAAATTAAAGCTGATGTTCGAGCTGCAAGTCATCCATATGGTCTTCATCTTAAGATCATGGAGTGTTTGACGCTGGTACCCCAGATGTCCATATTCCAACAGCTGGGGTGCCATCCATGCTAGTGCTTTGAAGAAGCCACATTCCATGTTAACTGTCAAATCCATTAGTTAATTTGTCATGATAAGTGAGAGTGATTATGTCTAATGATTTGCTGGGTGTTAGACAGGCCTAGAGGCCCTTGTAGGAACTTAAACATCATAAAGAATCAGCCTCAAATCCCACCTGACGTATGCCAGGCTAATTGTTTGGATGAAGACTTATAATTAGCCAAAGCGTGATCATAGTTTTGTGTTACCTCAAAAATGGTACCAAAAATATTTAGATTGAGTTGTTTCTGTGGTTTTCTTGAAAGTGACATGCATTTTGTGGCCTCAAAAAGTTTGCATACATGAAGTGTATGAATGTCATTGCTTTAGATGCTTTAAATGTGCTCTTCTTAATTATAATCTCTTATATCTGAGTTTTTCAGAAATATCACAATTAATTTTAATTCATAAATGAAAATTATGCTCAGAGGTGTAGTCATGTATTTTTAATGTATTATTCATGAATAAATTATTAGATAAATATCACATCATTGATTCAAAAAGACCATTTGTTTTAAAGTCATGAAAACTTGCTCAAAAGTGATATTTTACACTACCAGTCAAAAGTTTTTGAACAGTACGATTTTTAATGTTTTTTAAAGTCTCTTTTGCTCACCAAGCCTGCATTTATTTAAGCCAAAGTACAACAAAAACAGTAAAAATTTGAAATATATTTATTATTTAAAATGACTGTTTTCTATTTGAATATATTGTAAAATGTAATTAATTCCTGTGATTTTAAAGCTGAATTTTTAGCATCATTACTCCAGTCACTTGATCCTTCAGAAATCATTCTAATATTCTGATTTGCTGCTCAAAAAACATTCATTATTATTATTATCATAATGAAAACAGCTTAGTAGATTTTTTTTCCGGTTTCTTTGATGTATAGAAAGTCTGAAATAAAAATCATTTGTAACATTGATCAAAAGTGATAATAAAGACATTTACAATTTAAAGTATCCTTGCTAAATAAAATTATTTTTAGTATAAAAGCATATGTATTCAACTGTTTTAAATATTGATAATAATAATAAACA
Organism: Labeo calbasu; assembly: GCA_019740295.1. Taxonomy (NCBI): domain Eukaryota; kingdom Metazoa; phylum Chordata; class Actinopteri; order Cypriniformes; family Cyprinidae; genus Labeo; species Labeo calbasu. The sequence continues at coordinate 11,701 of JAHKKF010491863.1, forward strand.
TGTTTCTTGAACAGAAAATTACATTTTAAAATATATTTAAATAGAAAACAGTTATTTTAAATAGTAAAAAATATTTCACAATATTCCTTTTGCTGTATTTTGGATCAAATAAATGCAGGCTTGGTGAGCAAAAGAGAATTCTTTAAAAAACATTATAAAGTTAACTGTTCAAAAACTTTTGAATGGTAGTGTATATCTAATAAATATTTTAATACCTAATAAAATACTAATATTATTAAGCCTGGCCTACATGTTAGAACACTTTTTACGGCTTCTACATACTGTTCTTGTTCCTTGTAAAACGTTTTTATGAAATATCCGATATCAGTTTTTTTCCCTCCTTCTGTAGCCAATAAAGAACGAGTGTTTGCTCAGTTCACCTGCAGTGCAGCTGGGCATTCTTTATGATTATAAGGGTGTCACGGCTTGACAGTTCAACAAAGAACAGGTTGTTCTCACCAACCCTTGGCATACCCCATTTCTCTGAATTAAAACGAGATGTTGATTTTATTTATGCAGGTCTTCTCCAGCAACCGTTTGTCTGTGCGTGTGTGTGGTTTTCCAGCAAAATTTCCACTGAGGTCTGCAACATAAATCCAGATTAAAATGTTGAAGCCCTCTCGATCACCCCCCTCTGAATGCTTTTCTTTCACGACCGAGTTGAGCTCGGCCTGTGGACTTCTGTATTAATTCACTGTTAGCCCTGTCATCACCATTAACTGGTTCCACTGACACGGAACCTAATCACTTTATAGGGGCCGTGAGGAATGGGGAATTGTCCAGAGTCCTCCTTCTCAATGAAGACGAGCTTGCCAGTAGACATTAGGCTCTACCGGTCTGACTGACTAGCAAAGCTAAAGTTCTTTTCGCTAAACTTTGCCGTGAGTGTATCAGACGCACACGTGAGCTGTTCTGATTTAGCTTCATGTTCCAGGCACTTGCCCAACCTGGGCTGAAGATCAACGTTTTGAAGTTTGTGGTTTGCTTTCAAGTCTTTTGAGTTTTTCAATGCAGTTTTTCAGTTGTTGGTTCACCTGTGTTTAGAAACAGCAAGCATGGTCCAGTGTACGTGTTCGTATTCAATTCTGACACATTCCCACTATTAATCATTGGCAATAACAAACCAGTAGCTAAGTGAGAGTTGAAAAGTTTCCAAATGACCTTGTCGAACCTATGCAGTGAGCCACTGTCTAAATAGCTACAAATTTTACAAATATTTATTTTATTGTATTTTTGAAGGGTTTGACAGAAAATACGTAATTGCAGCACAACCTGTGAAGTATTATTTGGGTCATTCTATAATTGTGGGTACATCTCATGTCCGTGAAGTATATTTTTCCCAGTCACACTACTGTATGTTGAAAAAGCTTTATCTTTTGTTCAAAAATGATGTTCATATCACATACAACCTTGGTATTCAGTTGTCCGATTTTGTAAATTTGCTTATTCTACTCTCATTTAAGCATAAAAATGACCTTAAATGTAAATTAATTTCATAGTTTTGCCTTCAGTTAGAGTAGGTTATCAAGACATGTAGGTGTGCGTTTCAAAAAGTGTTTGTTGTGATATAGCTTGTTTTATTTGTGTCCGAAAAACCATTGTCAACTAAGTTACCCACTAGGAAAAAAACCCTCAAAAAAAGGAATGGTTTGTCTCATTCTCACATAATTTGCACAGTGACTATATTTCCTGTAGAAGCACATGGAAGAAACACTAGAATTTATGTTCTCTCTCTTTCCCCTAATATTGGTTAAACTAGCAAACCTGTATCAAGAGTGGATTAATTGACTGTCAACAGTGTTACACGAGTATTATTGCTGCCAATTTTAACAAGACAGTTTAACTAAAACTTATGTTTTGTTTATGAAAATATATTTCTAAACATACCATATGCTCAGT
>JAHKKF010491864.1:0-22483 GCA_019740295.1 Labeo calbasu
AAACTTTTCTTTTGATTTCTTTTGAGTGTGTATATGTTTATGTGTATATATATATATATATATATATATATATATATATATATATTTAATTATTGGTAAATAATTACTATATACAGTAAACATTCTTTTTTAGTAACTACATGCACTGGACACTTTTTTTATGAAGAAAAAAAAAAAAAGACTTTTAAGTAAATGACACATTTAAGTATAAAAGCTACCATTAGAACCCGTCTGATGTCATAGGATGATCTGTTTATTCTAGTTATTCAGAAAAACCGGTTTGTACTGGAACTCTGTTAACAATACGCTAATCTGAGATGATCTTTCCTTTGTTATTGTTCCAACCTTTGGTTCCAAACAATGAATGAGATACTATTGGCCTATTCTTCAACTTTTATTTGCTATTATACTAACACTTTCAATCAATTCCAAGTAAATGGAATCTATCCTCAAGTTTTTTATATGTATTTAGTTTTTCTTATTATTTTCTTCAAGTTTTCAAGCTCACTTCCTTAGTTGAAATATTCTTTCAAATTAATAATTTAATTACATTTTTTTGTATTAATATTTTAAATCATTATTTTAAACGGTTGTAACTCACATATATATATATATAGTTATACACAAAAAGTAAATTGTGTGTATATCTCACCTCTTATTACATGTAAATTTTATGGTATAATATACAGATTTTATAATTTCACATAAATATTAAAAAAGGATGAATGAGATACTGCCCTCTTGTGTCGAAAAAATAAACTACAGTCCACTTCCACCGTTGCTTTCTGTGGTAACTGATATGAACCTTTACTAAACTTGGAGCATTTATTTAATAAGGCAAAAAACAAACAAACAAACAAACAAAAAAACATCCCAGTCACAGGGCAAGGCAAAATATCTCTTCATATTTTATTGTCAAAGTTTAAATCACAGTACATTCACAATCCTCCCAAAATGCACGTGCCATATAATGCACATATTTAATAATAACAAAAAAACACAAACAAATAAATCCATCCATATATACAAATCCCTGTAGTTTTTTCTGTAACAGTAGCCACTGTGTTAGTGAGTAGATGATGGAGGTGAACGGTAGACTTGTCCCAATGTGAGCTGTCATGCGGTGACTAAACAAGACTTTAAAAAAAAAAAAGCAATATATTAATCTTAATTTTTCTTAATATGCAAAACTGAAATGTGCAAAAAACACATTTTAACACTGTTGGACTCAGTTTATCATCATGCGTTCTCTCAATGTTAAAAGCACGCTGAGGCACAGCAACTCATCCCAAACGTGTATTTTGAGTCTCACAGGTCTCATTGTCCGTACCGTCCAACGGCTGAGCATGAGGTATTTACCTTTTTAAAATAAAGAAAATAACATGAAACTGTGAGAGACGTATCATCATACGTTCCTAGTCATCTCCTCCGATGAAGTCGATGTCCATTTTGCATGAAGAATTCCTGGTATCCCATTCAGCATGTTTTTGTCAGTATGTCTCCAAGCTATAGGTAATTCATGAGATTTGTTGATGAAGTCTGTAGAAACCATAGAGTTGAGAGCCATTACTGGGCTTGTGTCCAAAACGTGAGATTTCAAAGAGGCAGCTTTTCAGTGTCAATCAATGTATCTCAATGTGAACCTGAAAGAAGGACAAAAATGAGATTTTAGCAAAAAATATGAGAACTGAACACTGAGAACTGTTCAAAAAGTTCCTATAGGATATAAAATGGATTGTACAATAAATGTTTCTGTTTTTAATAGTCTGACTAAAATTAAAGTGTTAGGAAACACGTTTGGTTAAAATTAGGGATGTCGTTAAAACGGAAGTTTTGTATCCAACTAGACAAGATGGTAAGAAAAAAAAAAACTGTGTGCGTGTATATAACAGCCTACATTTAAAATACTTATCTATAAAACACACTGTCAAATCCCTCAATGAATTCCGCTTGCTTCGTGTTATCATTATATAATTTTAGACGGTCATTAAAAAGAAAAAAAAAGGAAGAGCATACACTCAACGTCAGCCAATACATAGCCTGACAATTTTTCATAATGTTATCCAACATATTAAAACACAAGTCAAAAATTAATAGGAACATTTACCAAGGAAAAGCGTTAAAACAGCTTTTAAAAACTTGCGTCACGTCTTTTTTTTTCCCCAAAAAGTGGAACTTTTTCAGTTCCCACCCATTTTGTATTTAACTATGAGGTTCACATACTTCATTTTGGTGACTACTCATGCACCAATTTGTGCTGTATTATGTCTGCTGGTACCTTAATAAGCATGATTTTTTGAATCACCAAAAATATTTTCAAAATGTTGTCAAACTGCTTACCAAGATATCGCCTTGCTCAGTAATAAGTACCTAAAGCAATAAGTTAGCTAACTTAATTAACGACATTTTTAATGCAATATATTCAGATTCTTCATACTGACGTATATACAATTGGTGGGTGGACATGTGTTCCTCTAAGGGGGTTGGTAATCTGTAGTAATCTGGCGGGGGTCAGAATTGGGCACAACACCGGATTCTGACCCCCGCCAGATTACTACCCCCACCACAGTATTGGTAGGTTTAGGGTTAGGAGTGAGGGAGGGGTTAGGGTTAGGGGTGGGGTTAGGATTAGGCAAACTGGGTCGCGATTTCATCAAGAGGGGGTAATAATTTGGCAGGGGTCGAAAATAGGTACAACACCAGCTTTGGCTAGCCTCGAAGCTAACGCCTATGACATGCCTGCTATGCATCACTCCAGTACAGTTATTGTAAGCCAATTTGATATTACACCGTTTACACAAAACTTTTCTGATTCCTTCTAATTCAAAATAATCCTACACCTTGCTAGTCTTTCGCGTAGTCACGAGGTCTCTGTAAGGGTATGCGAAGTCTGAGGTAAAAACAACGTATTTTAAAAACAATCCCTGCCGTGTAGTCGACTTTTATTTTCAGTATCAACTAGTAGGAGCTGTACAATTTAGTCGACTAGACCCGCATATCCCTAGTTAAAATGTTCTGTTTAACTGGGATAACTGACCAAATTATGGTAATTACAGTGAAAATAATTAGTTCTGAATCACTAGTGACTCACAGATAGAAAGACAGAGTAGCAAAAATTCCACAAAGCAAGACTGAATATGATACCATAAATGAGTACGTTATGAAGCTACTTTAGTTAAAATTGATGAAAAAAGTCATTATTTTTGGTTCTCCCGTACCTTCATAAAATGAAGGTTGAACCACTGATGTCACATGGGCTATTTTAATGATGTTCCTACTACCTTTCTGGGTCCTGAATTATCAGTTGCGTTGCTGTCTATGTAGGGTCAGAAAGCTTTCGATTTCATCAAGAAAATCTTAATTTGTGTTCTGAACATGAATAAAGGTCTTGCGGGATTGAAACGACATAAGGGTGAGTAATTAATGACAGAATTTTCATTTTTGGGTGAACTATCTCTTTAAATGTAAAAACAACAGACATTCAAGACTTGTGACAGCCCCTAAAATAATCAGGCCTTCACTTTAATTTTCATTTAGTGATGAGTGATTTTTGCTAGGAAAAAGAGCAGGAGAAATACCAAGCAAGTGTCCATTCATACCATAGCTATGAAAAGAGTGACTGTTTATCTCAGAGTAAAATGCAGTCTGCAGAAATGGCATGCATGGTTGTTTATCCACACCAGAACTACCTACTTTAGCCAATGCACAATAAACTCATTTAACATTCTCCAACGCCCATTTACAAAATACAGACCTCTGGGAATGCATACTCCGGTCTCATATAACCAAGTCAATAATTTTGGATCTAAAAGCATTCAAATTGTCATGCTGTGGCTAGAGGAGGAGCACAGTGAGAAATGCCTGATTCCCACAGTGAAGTTCAGTGGTAGTAAAGCTCATTTACAGGGATGTATGAGTGTTGAAGGTGTAAGGGAGTTGTGCTTTATCAATGTTGTAATGAATTCACACACCACCTCGTAAAGTAATACAAAAACCTGAAATAGAAGGAAGAAAAGTGGAAATGTATTTCACCCACACTTAACACTGAGCAGCTGTGGGGGATTCTGTAGAGACGAGTTTAGCAATAGCCCCCATTAGAGGCCAAGGCTTTTAAGAAGGTTAAACAAGACAGGTGTGACAATTTGTAATAAACTTGTACACTCAGTGCCAAGGAAGGTCAGAGCAGTATATATAAAATTACAGAGTACATGCTAAGTACTTAAATACTATACGTTTGTTGAATGAGGTTTTATTACATTTCTGCAATCCTACATTTAAACGAAGTTGGCTAATTTACTTCTTTTAGACATATTAATGACATATATTTCTGTTCTTATTAAGCATATGTTTAATACATTTAAATTTTGCCGTCTTTCCATGAATTGCATTAGTATTCATTAACAAAACACATCTTTTGTATTTATTCAGAGGTGATGTACTCATCTATGCAGTGCACTTTAGATAGATAGATAGATAGATAGATAGATAGATAGATAGATAGATAGATAGATAATGGCAGAATGACACACAAGTAATTAAGCAAACTAAAAACAGACAGAGAGACAGAATGGCAGAGTGACACAATCAAACAGACAGGCAGACAAACGGACAGATTCTCACCTGTAGTCGCACGTTAAACATCATGGAGGCAATAACATAGAGGTAGGGGAATCTGATTCTGAGTCTCCAGGCAAGATCAAAGAAGATGAGCAGAGTTCTGCTGAGCCCTTTAGAAAACACACCGTACGAGCCCGACACACGCAGCACTAAATGCGACAGTCCCGCCATAAGAGGCCGCTTCACTGACGACTCTCACATATGACACATGAGTGTGTGTTACAGTGAGCATTTAACGCGTTAACAGTCATCTCGTCTCAGCTGAAATCATTCTCCACCCTGTTATTATTCTGACTTGGAAAGATGGACTCATGACCGGATGCCATCAACCGTTACTTCCTGTCAATGTCAAAATAAGTGCACGTCTTCTTAAATGAATATTGAAGGATAAGAAAGCAGATTAACCTTAGTTTAATTCCCCTTAAATGAATTTTGAATAAGTAAGTGAACAAACACCGATGAATTAAAACAACCGGCTCTTAAGAGTCATTAATTCGAGAATCAAACAACAATGGTCACGCCCTGCCGTGCCCTATTTTGATTCACTAAAAAGAACCGACTCAAAAGAATCATTCAGAAATCTGTAGATTCAGTGGGTGCAGCTGAACAAATAGTAGTGCATAAAACAAGGACAAAAGGTTTTAATTCTGTAAATTTAAATTTTACATATGTGACATTTAATAAAAAACGGTCTATTTTGTATTTTATATACTATTTTTATGCAGCTGTTTTTTGTTCAGAATTTTTTTTAATGATGAAATTAGAAATTCAGAACTAAAAATTGAGATACAAAAGTAGGCCAGATGTTTTGCTTCTGTACTTGATTTATTTAAAGAGGAATAAAGAGACCCCTACTTACAAATTTTTTTCTTCTTTTCTTTCCCTGTTCCTTCCTTTTTCTTTCTTTCTTTCTTTCTTTCTTTCTTTCTTTCTTTCTTTCTTTCTTTCTTTCTTTTGTTCGTTCTTTCTTTCCTCTCTCTCTCTCTCTCTCTCTCTCTCTCTCTCTCTCTCTCTCTCTCTCTCTCAGAATATGCAATTTTATTGGTACGTTATCTATTTTGTCTGATATGTCCCTTGCTTAATACTTGTTTATTTACATTTATCAGTGCCATTGTAGATGTATATTCTATTCAGTATGTTTAATAAAAAAAAAAAAAAAAAATACAAAATTAAATTAAAATTAAATTAAATTAAAATAAATGTCAAAATTATATGTCTTCTCAGGAAAAGAGGTTATCAGAATAGTAATACTAATAGTAATTTTGTCTTCATTTTAAACCCTATCGCTCAGTTTTACAGACAAGGTTTAAACCTAGTCCCAGACTAAAATGTAAATCTGAGCTATTTCAACAGAAAGAAATTTGCACTGAATTGATTTTTGAAATATGTCAGTACCCTTGTTTTGTCTAAGGATGCACACCAGTAATGTTTTTTTTTTTCTAAAGCATGTTTATAATACTTTAATGTTCTAATTGAACTATAACCTAATGAGCCAGCCCTATGTGTACTGTTTAATCACTTCAAACCTGGCAAAAACCTTTTTGACATGTATGCTTTATGATATGCCTAGTCATAAGGAATATTATTTAATTATGTGCTACTTCTGTTGGCTAAATTGAGTAATCATGAATGTTAATGTGAAGGAAATGCACCTTTGTTTTTTGTTTTTTCTTTTTATTTTAAAGGCCAAGGTTCAACAATAATTAAACATGTTGTTTCAAAAACAAAAAGCTGTAAAATGTGTTTATTTATTTATTTATAATTTGTTATTTATTTGTTTATTCTTAAGTATTTGTACCCCTTGCTGTATTTGTAAATCTTTGAAATTAAATAAATAAATATAACGAAACAAAACAAAACAGGTGCAGGGAAAGATGGGCGCTGAGGGACTTTTATTTTGTTGGGACCGAGCGGAAGTGCGCTTGTAAATCTGTTGTAGTCGCTTCCTGTCTTGGGTGGTGGCTTCAAACTTTCTTACTCGACTTCATTCCTGTGTGGGGGAATGAAAGAAGGAAGAAAACTAGTCGTATAAAAGCCTCACATTGTGCAGCTGAATAAGTGTTGCTTTAAACGGCGTCGTTTATTTGACTAATCTTGATACATTTTGCGCGGAGGGAGAGTGAATATCGAGTTAAAGTCATGCAGGCCATCAAGTGTGTGGTCGTCGGGGACGGGTGAGTAACTTTACTCTCTCTCTCTTAACTGCCTCTGAGTTTGTACTGACATTTTCTCACCTTAAAGATAACTGGGCTCACTTTGTTTCACTGGCTGTGTCTCAAAGCCTAGTGAACCGCAACCGTAGACTGCATTTCGGTGAGCTTCTGTGCATTCTGAGTCCAGTGTGACGTCACGCGCATTATCTGAGGCACAGAGTGCATGTGACTCCAAAACTAGGTTTCTGATGGTCTAATTAACTAACTCGAAACACTCCTGTGATGTCAAAAAGAGTGTCTTATAGCAGCTTCGTAGGTGTTAAGACAATAACTCCGTTAAAGGGTCCGTGGTGTTGCTACTGACCCACAAACAAACAAACAAACAATTTAACAGATATGGAGACTTATATTATGCAGAAAGTCCATATATTAATGCATTTAACATTAGTATAAATATGTAGGACGTTGCATTCATTAGCAAAATAGAGTACCATGGTTTTGTAGATATCTTGCCATAACAATACAATGGAAGTTTCTTGGAATAACATTCAGTCCAGTATTATGATATCATCACTGTACCATAGTATCACCACGGAGGACAGCCGATGATATCATAGAAACACATATCATTAGTCTGTGTGTTTGTTTCTACATTATTTGCTCAAATCTTAAGCGTTCTTTGTGTTGAAGTTGTTTAGCCAAGTTAATAATTGCACTGTTAACGCTTATCTGAACAACCTACATTTGAGTTTCTCATTGACTTGCCAAGTGTAAACGCAGACTTAAGTGCTGCCTTCAACCTATTCATAAAATTTTTTTGTAGAAATCAGCATTATAATCAAGAAAAACCCATACATCAAACACAGAATATGAATTTCTTATTGTTTTAAAAGACCTAGATAACCTCAAGCTTCAGTAGGCGTACAGTAAGATCATAGCAGGACTTTGATCTGTACTTTATAATAGACTGAATCCACCAGGCGCATTGCTCAATCTTTCATAGTGCTTGCTGATTCATGCGTTCTGGGCTGTTCTTGATCAGCCAGCAATTATTTTTTGGGCTGTCAGTCGATTAACCCTATAACGCCTACTATTTGAAACCTTTAATTATTCTACAAAGTCACAGAAAAGGAGCAGCGCCATGTGTCCAAAAAAAGTTGGTCCGGTGCGTAGATCCAAATAAACGTGGAGCAAGCAAACAATTAAGATCCTTTACACCTTTAAATATTAACATTATCAAAACTTTGCTAAAAAAACTTCTTTTACACAATCCCCACATGTCTGTCATTTGGTTCATAGTTAAAACTTTTTTCCACCTTCAAGTTGTAGTACACGTGTGTAAGATTTTCATAAAGTAAACAAGGATAATTTAAATGGTCAGTAATATGATAAAAATGTATTAGACTGAAGCAACTTATAAAAAAATATTATAATTAATTTAATAACTAACTTACAACTTAATATTATCCTTGCATTATTTTTCCAAAAAAAAAAAAAATTGCTGAGCATCAAATGTGATGCATCAGTATTTTGAGCCTTTTAGCATTAAATAATCTCACTCATAATCTCACAAGACATTATTGAGAAATATAGAGTGAAAACTGATATTTATGTATTTTATGTAAATAATCTGTGATATATTACAAACAATCAGAACTGAATCAGCAACTGCACCAAATTGCATATTTGTGCTCAGTTTGGGCTTCTGAATAGAATCGATGTTTTAGAATTAGTAATATTTCACCCTCTAACTCTAACACTCTCTATTCTAATTCTATTCTTTTAAAAAAACTTGCCGTTTTAGGCTTGTACTCTTCATTTACTTACTTGCTTGTTTTCTTAAAAAAAAAAAGAACACTAGATTCTCTGCTCTTTCTGTAAGGCCTCTAAAACTAGCTTGCTTTTTTGTTTTTCTTTTCTATTTTTATTTATTATATAATTTTAAAAAACCTTTGCTAAGTGTACTGCGTTAGGCTAACTGAGACTTGTCATAGCACTTACAGCACTTACATGTTATTACTCTTTTGTTGATTTTGATTGCTTCCATTGTCCTCTTTTGTAAGTCGTTTTGGATAAAAGGGTCTGCTAAATGTAATATAATTATCACCATATCTCTCTAGATTTTCTTATATTTTTGTAAAGTTTCAATAAACTGTTCCATAAAAAAAGATTGTTTGACAGTTTTATATGTTATGTGACAGTTTTTATTTATTTATTTATTTATTTTTACATTTTATTTGCTGTTGTTATAAAACAGTCTACCAGAATAAAGGGTTCACAAATGTAGCATATGCTCAAAACTGCTTTCATTTATAAGAGAAAGTAAACCGCACATGATACGTCACTTTCTGGAAATCTCAGCCCTAAAGTGCTAGTCATTTTGACAGAGTGACTTTACCAGACCAGTTTTTCAGTGGTTCTGGTTACTGATACTATCTTGTAGCATGCCATGTGTTTATCGTGATGTGTTTATCTTTCTCATTTCAGAGCTGTGGGTAAAACATGCCTGCTGATCAGTTACACAACTAATGCCTTTCCTGGAGAATACATCCCCACAGTGTGAGTATCTCCACTTCTCACTTGAATTTGTGCTGTGAACAAGCAACTGTGAATTCTGATTTAATATACTGATTTATTATTATTTTAGTTTTTATTTTGGATTATCTTAAAGCTTGTCAGAATAGAAAACAATTGGGCTAGAATCAAGGTAGTCACTGTTACAATATTACAGTATTAATCTAAATATTCTTATTATTAATCTTCAGACAGGCAAGTTAGAATAGCTAACTTATTTAGCTACAGTGTAACCTTTCCTCCTTTTTTAAAATTCCTTGTCATCATTTTTGTGTGTGGCCCTGGTACCCTGTTCATCCAACTCCTAATAATCTAGGAAAAAGCCCACGTAAGATTAATAAAGTCCTTTTATTACAGTTGGCGAACACTTTAAATCTCAAGATGCTGTTATTTCTAAGTTAGCTATTCTAAAGGGTGTAGGTATGAAAGAGAGAGTGACACCGGACACATGAAAATAGGACCATAATTTTGCCAGGAACAACAGGAAATATCCAATATACTGAAATATTTTATCACAGCTGTTCAGAATCATGTTTTCCAGAGAGATGTATAATAAAGTATTTTTGTGTAAACATTAGAGCTAAAGGTTTTTTTCCCCAAAAAATGAAAATTCTGTCATTAATTACTCACCCTCATGTCGTTCCAAACCAAAAAGACCTTCTTTCACGTTCAGAACACAAGTTAAGATATTTTTGATGACATCTGAAATTTGTCGAATAAAGTCATTTTCTTTGTGCACAAAAAGTATTCTTGAAGCTTCATAAAATTACGGTTGAACCACTGATGTTACACAGACTATTTTAACAGTGTCCTTGCAATGTGTCTGGACCTTAAATGTGGAAGGACGTTGCTGTCTATGGAGGGTCAGATAGCTCTTGGATTTCATAAGACATATCTTAATTTGTGTTCTCGAAGATGAACGAAGGTCTTACGGGTTTGGAGCAACATGAGGGTGAATAATTAATAACGGAATTTTCATTTTTGGGTGAACTATGCCTTTACAATGGGTTCAAAACGTGCTTTGGACTGTGACTTTTACAAAGCTGAAAAGTCTCTTGATTTATTTAAATTCTGCTTTTGTTTACAGTCAGCACTTCACATTCGGTTAAAGAAGTCCACTTCCAAAACAAAGATTCATATATAATGTACTCACCCCCTTGTCATCCAAGATGTTCATGTCTTTCTTTCTTCAGTCGTAAAGAAATTGTTTTTTGAGGAAAACATTTCAGCATTTTTCTCCATATAATGGACAGGTATGGTGCCCCGATTTTGAACTTCCAAAATGCAGTTTAAATGCGGCTTCAAACGATCACAAATGCGGTCAACGATTCCAGCCGAGAAAGAAGTCTTATCTAGCGAAACGATCGGTTATTTTCATAAATGTAGTACAATTTATGTATTTGTCATCCGCTTGTCTAGTCTTACTTTGTCTGAACTGTTTTCCGGTTCATGGCAGTTAGGGTATGTCGAAAAACTCCCATCTCATGTTCTCCCTCAACTTCAAAATCGCCCTATATCACTGTTTTACCTTTTTTAAGGGTGTTTGATGATCTTTGCATGTTCACTTTGTAAAGACTGGGTCGGAACTTCTGCAGCGATGTAGGATGATTTTGAAATGATTTTTAAAGTTGAGAGAGAAAATACGATTGTAGTTTTTCTTTGACATACACAGAGTTCAGGGAGAGAAAGGCAAGACGAGCATTTGTGATTGAAAAGTATTTAAATTGTATTTTTTTTTAAATGAAAATAACTGATCATTTTGCTAGATACCGCATTTAAACTGCGTTTTGGAAGTTCAAAATCGGGGCACCATAGCAGTCCATTATAAGGAGAAAAATGCTGAAATGTTTTTCTCAAAAAAAATAATAATAATTTCTTTGCGACTGAAGAAAGAAAGACATGAACATCTTGGATGACAAGGTGGTGAGTACAATTTTTATGTGAAACTTTGTTTTGGAAGTGGACTACTTTAACCTGGTGTTCACTGATTAACTTTCAGAATTGCATTGCCTTTCAATTGACAGATTTGACAATTACTCTGCAAATGTGATGGTGGATGGGAAACCAGTGAATCTGGGTCTCTGGGATACAGCTGGACAGGAGGATTATGACAGACTTCGTCCCCTGTCGTATCCACAGACGGTAAGATCGCAGAACTGCATGATGATTATGTGCCATTTACAGCTGCATTAGCTTTATATTGGTAATGTATACAGCCACAAATGCTTATCCGACAGTCATGCGTTTTTTTTTTTTCTTTTTCTAAATGTAATCATATTTTGCCCAAACATACATTTTCACTTTTAAACAACAGCAACAGTGGGTCTGAGACATTGCTGTCAGATAAGCAAGCAAAATCACTGTATACAGTACCTACATTTGAATGGTGTTGAGTTATTTCACCTTCTGACTGTGAATACTGGAAATGCACCTCTAAATTTCCCATTGGCACATCATGAATGCTTTTGTCCCATAGGACGTGTTTCTCATCTGCTTCTCCCTTGTGAGCCCTGCCTCTTTTGAGAATGTTCGTGCAAAGGTAAGTGCTTTTTTTCAAAGTAGAAGCTAGAACCAAGCTAGCATACGTTAGAGTGAAGTTTTTGAATTTGACTTTTTTAAACCGCTTGAAAATAGCAATATTCCTGAAAAGGTACTTGAAAAGTGCTTGAAATATTGTAATTTTCACGCAATTCAAAAACATCATACTTTTTGCTTATTTCAGTTAATGTCATAAAACTAGCAAGCTAAGCCAGTAAACATGTGTAAACATGGCTGAATGTGCGAATAGAGGAAAGGAAGAGGATGAAATGAACCAAATCAATTGAGTCATTTATTCTGGATTTGCACAGTTTGATTCAAACTTGTGACTTCGATCATTCATTTTAAGCGATTCACTAGCAAAAGCCAGATTAAATTAAAAGAGCCATTCATTTTTGAATTTCAACATTGCTTGTACTGATTTTAAAAAGCACGTAGTGATGGGTGAAATGGAGCTTTTCGAAACTCCGAATCAGTTAAACCAATGTGTTGCAAAATTATACACTGTTTTGAAGCGCTCCAATTGAATCACGTATGGCGAATCATTTGTTTCAGATCAGGATTTCAGAGCAGATTAAACACTCCACTTTTTTGAAAATAGGCTCATTGTTTAACTCCCCTAGAGTTAAACATTTGAGTTTTACTGTTTTCTAATCCATTCAGCCGATCTCTGGGTCTGGCGGTAGCACTTTTAGCATAGCTTAGCATAGATCTTTGAATCTGATTAGACCGATAGCATCTCGCTCAAAAATGACCATCTATAATGACAATATTTTTCCTATTTAAAACTTGACTCTTCTGTAGTTACATTGTGTGTTAAGACTGACGGAAAATGAAAAGTTGTGATTTTCTAGGCTGATATGGCTAGGAACTATACTCGCATTTCGGCATAATGATCAAGGAACTTTGCTGCCATACCATGGGTGCAGCAGGCGCAATGATATTATGCAGCGCCTGAAAGTGACCGGCACTAAGTTTGTGTAGATGCAGAGTTGCAGCTGGCAGAGTTGACGGCTGTGTAATATCATTGCGTCTAAAAGAAGGCATTGTTTGATAAAAGATAAGTCCTTGAAAATCAGAAATATAATCCTTGAAAAGTCCTTGAAAGTTCTGGAATTTCATTTTACAGTGTCTGTACGAACACTGATTAGAGTTGTTGTTTTTTTTTCCGTGAAATAATTATTTCAGGTGCATGCAGGACTGAAGCTGCATGTCCATTTCTGAATTGATAATTTTGCAATGTCTTATGTGTGTCCAGTGGTATCCAGAAGTGAGACACCACTGTCCAAACACTCCAATCATCCTGGTAGGAACCAAGCTTGATCTGAGAGATGATAAGGACACTATTGAGAAACTGAAGGAGAAGAAGCTCACTCCCATCACCTACCCTCAGGGCCTGGCCATGGCCAAAGAGATCGGTAGGTGTAATCAACGCATGTTTAAAAACCTCATGAAAACATCTCCATGTCATGTTTTAATAGAGGACATTAATAAATCATTTCACTTTAAAAAAAAAAAATAATTGCAAAGCTGATGCTTTTTGTTTTTTATCCATTTACAAATCAAGTTGCCATTATTGCCATTAAAATGCTATTAGAGTTATGTTTTTTTACATTTGTATTTTCAAATTAATATAATTGTAGTTTATTTCTTTATTTAGTTTTCCAAACATTTGGCCCCAAAATAAAAATCACAAGAAAAAACATATTTTCCATAATGAAAATGAACCTTGTTTGACTTTACTCCAATTTCAGTGGATCTGATTATTTTCAGAATCTCATTAGACTTTTAGGGTTAATTTTTGTTTAAAGATTTTAAACAGTACAAATGAATGCTTTTGATACGTTTATGATTGCTTTTATAATAGATTAAGGCTTTAAGCCCAAAGTACATATATGGTTTACAAAGTAGAAAACAAAACTAAAAGAGACGGGACAGCAAAAGAGTGCATGAACAACAGATGCCCACATTGACAAGCTTCATAACTCACAGTCATATCTTGTGGAGAAAAATAGCGCAGGTGTTGGACAAAGATAAAACTTTCTAGAGCACACGTCTCTACAAAAAGAAAGTATACTTTAACCTTTACACTATACAAGTCCAGTGCACAGAGTTATAAATATTCCACTTTACTTTGTGATAAAAACATAAATTGTTCCCACATTACTAATCTTTCTGATTGGAAATTGAGTATTTCACACTCATCATGTTTAAAATCAAATATTTTTCAAACGGTTTGGTCTAAAAAGCTCTTGTGTTTTATTTCCCAGGGGCTGTTAAGTATCTGGAGTGCTCTGCGCTCACACAGCGTGGCCTTAAGACGGTGTTTGACGAGGCCATCCGGGCCGTGCTCTGCCCTCCCCCTGTCAAGAAGAGAAAGAGGAAGTGCCTGCTGCTCTAGAGTTCTGAGGAAAGATTGCTGTGATCCAAACTGTATTTCTAAGGGGAGAAGTTAGAAATGAGACCATGTTTTCATTTTTCACTTCCTCCGTTGTAATTACCAGTACAACTTTATACCTTCACAAAACTTTTATCAATATTATCAATAGATGTAGTAAAAAAAATCGATCCCAAACCCATCTTCCTTAGACAAACGCATACCATTGGACGACCTGCGGCCTTTGACTAATGGATATTAACTTTTAGATGGTTAACAGTGTCCTAAAGTTGGTTCCTTCCATTGAGAACCCCGCAATGTTTGTTTACAGTCTTTGTTTGAAAGAAATGAAGATCTTGCCAAATAGCACTACATTAGGATGGGGCGGCCCTCCGTACACCTCATTTGTTGCTTTTTACTCAAGGTCAGCAACCATTTGGCAAACAGAGCTAATTGTCAGCTACCGTGATGCAAATGAGATGACTTGTGGTTTAACACATTTTTTTGAAAGAGATATTGTGAAGTCAGCTTACCTCACACTTGAAACATGAGGTTCTGTTAATGGAAGGATGAGGTGTCTGAACGGATTTTTAAACTTCTATTTGCCATTTGTTTTGGGGGTTATGTTGTCATTTAAGGCCACACTAAGTATGCACGAAAATGTGTCCAAGCCACATTTCGCTCCTAAATTTTAGAAAACATATTTTGCGTTAAAAAATGAAGCCTGTTTTGAGGACCATGTGTAATAAAGTATTTTACTGTAATGAAAACTTTGATTAGGAAAATGGGTTTAATTATAATTGCATGTCATAGACAAAAAATAGGCTGCATTTTGTGTAATCAAAGTATAATTTCCACTTTTCTTTTGAGGTGAAACATGTTGAGGAAATGTTTTGTTGGTCCCAGTATGTCAAGAGGTCTCAGAATGCATCTATTTCCAAATAGATTCAGTCCCCAAATATCAGCATCCTGCTTGTAAAATATCTATTGGATCACATGGGACATTTAGTGTCAATCTTAATTTAGCGGTATATGAACACCTTGATGCTCTTTGGCATTTATAATACACCCTCTACAGCCATATATATAATTTTTTTTTTTTTTTTTTTTTTTGTTAACACATTTTTAGAAAATTTATTCTTTTTGACACTTTTTATATTTGCTAATGTTACAAAAAGCAACATACTACTGTCAGAGCGTACACTACAGGAATTAGTTGTGAAGTAAGTCTTCTCTTGATGCGGTTTATTCCCCTTATTGTTAATCACTTTTAACTAACATTGTACGTCTTACTGTACTAATAACATGTAACTGTCAAATGTGTTTATATCCTGAAATCAGTTGTCTTGATTCGAGCAGCACATCACGTACAAGGTATTCTGACATTTAACACTATTGCATACTTACTTGAACTGTCCTGAGGCACAATAGAATGTGCGTCATTTGTGATCACCCTATCCAGCGATTTCTATCTGCAGTTATAGCCAGATTGTAACCCTGTTTTTAGGGGTATTCATGATGTCACTTGTTTTACAGAGATAATAAAATACAATAAATTTAGATTAAACCCTAAAAAGTTGTTTTGTTTTCCTTATAAACCTTATGTAGCTCCGCCCCTTTTCAGCGCTGCCTGCATTCGTGTCTTCCTCAGCGTGAAGGTAAGTTCGTATTTCTGAGTGGCTCACTAAAATTTTCTGTCTGTTGACATTTGATATGACACGCCTCGAATTTTACAATGCTTATGATAACTTAACTCTAAGTAAATCCACTTCACCAGCTAATTATGCTTCAACAGCGATGCTATCCACCTTATTTTTCCCATAAGAATGGGCGCGGCCATTTGTAAATTTTATGAGTGGCTTCTGGTCTCGTTTTGCAGCTTGATATTGCAGATTTGTATGTCTTAACGTATTATTTTAATCTATGTTCTTAATTATGAACTCTGATTTGTAGTGCAAACAGTTTTACCATTTTTATTCTGGTTATTTATCTTAATTTCGGCTAATGAACTGGAAATCTCACCATAGGCTTACTTCTGCATTGAAGAATGGATAGAGGTGGATAGAGCTACCTCAAAAAACAAAATTCTAAAGATGGCTGCTCATTTTCTCTGGCATTATAGAGGCTTTATAGTTAACAACATGCAAAAACCACTTAACCCAAGAACTGTGGCATAGCTTAAAATGGCATATTAAAAAAAAAAAATAACAAAACAAGTGTGGGACTTCATTTCATCCTTCAGCAATTGATTAGATTGTGAGGTTGGTCCTAAAATTATGTAATTTGCAATGTACCATGGCAATTTGTACTCAGCTCTGGACAGTTGTTTTTGGGCCAGTCACCTAAGTTGTAAACGCCATGTGACTGGCAGCAACATACAAATAAACATAAGAACAAAACTAGAGGTATTTCATGTTGCATGGCAGGAAAGTGCCTTCTCTTACAGAAAAGCCTTAAAAACTGCTAAATCTAATTACTTTTAGTCTCTTTTAGAAGAAAACAAACACAACCTCAAGTATTTATTAAATATACTGGCTAAATTAATAAAAAAATATAACATCAGCAGGTCCAGACATTTCCTAACAGCAATGATTTTATGAACCACTTTACTTCCAAAATCAATACTATAAGAGATAAAATTGTAACCATGCAGCTGTCAGCCATAGTATCACATCAGCACTATATATGCCCTAAGGAACAATTTCACTTATTTTCTTCTATAAAAAAGGAAGAATTGTATAAACTTGTTAAATCATCTAAACCAATAGGTATGCTAGACCCTATTCTATCGAAGCTACTCTTCTGAATACTGTTAATTTGTCATTAGGATATGTTGGCATAGGATATGTTAAATTGTCATTAGGATATGTCCCAAAAACCTGCAAACTGGCTGTTTTCTGTCACAACTATGCTCTTTCTTAGAGAAAAATAGTATTTGTGAGGATTTCCAGTTAGGATTTAGACCATATCATAGAACTGACACTGCTCTCATTAGAGTTACAAATGACCTTCTTTTATCTTCAATACTGTAAAGCTGCTTGAGTGAAGACAGGCAGAAGTCCATACATTGAAGTTTGGCAAAAATTTTATTATACACATTGTGTACAGTTGATTCTGCTGTTTGTAACCAAAAATATGGCAATAAATACATTACACAGTTCCATTCTGTACAATTCAAGTCAAGTGAGTGGAGCTGTTAGTTGACGTTTCCATCCACGTATCGTAATAATGTCCCTGATGTTGTCTGTATGCTACAAAAAGATCACATTTTAGACATCAGGCCTTGTCCTTACAATTACAACTCAAATCTATTCAATTATATTGCACTCTTACCATTCTACTAATTCTGCTCCAATTATATCATGGACGTGATACTTCATCTGGAATTTGACCTGTGAAGTCGTGGGGCGTCCCTCCAATTCAGTCTTGAGGATTTCACCATATTTGGATTTCCTAACCATGCCGAGAACAGCTTTGCGTCCTGTTTGAAAAAAAGATCAGATATTAAACAGTAGCAAATGGAAAACCACTGAACATGAGTCTTGGAGTAAACACCTACCCTTAATGAAGTGCTTAATGAATTTGCCAGAGTTTGGGATCGAAAGCCACCAGCTGCCTGCATCCCTCACCGTGAGGACGCCTGATTTCACCAGCTGCCTGTAAGTCCAAAAGCATCTTAGTACCAGAGATGATGAACAACATACATTTTTGTTCTGGTCCTTACGTTATCTCAGAGTCTGTGAAGAGGAACTCTTTAAGCATTTTTTCTTTGTTGAAACTTAAATCGGAGCAGTTAGGAAGTAGTTTGGCCAGAAATTTCTCGACAGTTCCCAGCGTTTTTCTGCCATCTTCCCCCTGCAGGACTTTGGCTTTGTAGTCTTCAGCAAACACCAAAGCGAAGGCCTCAGAGTCAAACCCTAGCTGGAACATCAACAGCTCACCGTTTTCCCTCAACTCATTCTGATGAGGAAAAAAGAAGACCAGATCTTTCGAATGCATCAAGGTTATTATAAAGTGTTTTATTTATTTATTTTAATACAGGTAACGAAATCCGATCTTACCACCTGCTTGTCCACTAGGGTTTTGTCATTGTGTAAACTGTACAGCTGGTGCTTTAAGACCACTGGTGGGAGGGTATCGTTGAAGAGCTTGCGTGAAAACAGTGTCATGAGGTACTGCAAGCTTGACTTGATATCAGCACCTCCATCTGCTGAACAAACACCATACAGCATGGTTACTGTCTGACTCTGATGGGACTCGTTTGTGTATGGAGGTGTAGCAGTTACATACTGTAGAATGTAGCGTTTTAAAGCCTATAGTAGCAAGTGTATGTATAGTAATATATTTACATGATTTAAGATGCTTACAAAGCCATTAAAATCATCATTACTGATTTACAGACTCAAATTCGTTCGTACATTTTATTTTAATTTTACTTAATCATAATGTGAGAAAGAATAAACGTAAGTTAAATGAACATGGCATTTTTGTTTAATTCATATTTTTAATTTGAATTAAAACGAAGTGGGATGAAACATTGGTGGGGTGATAAAGTGTACATAATCAGAGAATAATAGCGTAACGAATTAATGCATGCACTGCATTCATATCTATATCTTGACTCGAACAGAAGTATTTTAAGGACTTTTGAAACGTTACGTCTACTTTATGCTACGTTTTCATAAAATTGGAAAACGTCATGATGTATCAGTCTAATACTTAAATGTTAAATGTGTTTATTTTTTATTGTATTTATTTATGGTTTAAACGCAACATGAGGGTAAATGTTCTTACCTTGACTCTCTCCGCTAACGCTGTCAGCTGCACATCTGCGTTTCTTCGTTAAACAGAACGTGTCTGCGATCAAGGCTCTTTTTCTGTTCATTTCTTACTGATTTTTAAGCACTGTCACCATTTCATTGAACTGTTTTTCTCATGTAGTTAGCTTGCATGCTAGCTGAGAATAGCGCAGAAATGTTTAAATATTTTTTTTTCTACTTAAGTAACAGAAACACAGTGTTTGCTTTCCAAAATATATTTTTTAGAAATTCTACTCGAGTTTAAATGTTTCTTCGCAGTTCCTCAACACAACAGCTGACTGAAACTCTTCTTCTTCGTTGCTTTCAGGATGAAGTAAACCTATCGGCTCGCTCTCTGGCGGACTGTATTAAAACAACACCCACGTGCTAATAAAAAGGAAGTACATTTGTCGTCTAAAAATGCAAATTTACGGCCAATTTTTAATTAGTTAAAAGGGGGTTTAAAACAACTTGCGTACTTGGTGCCGTCAGTCCCATAGGGCAAAAATATTTTTGTTGCCAAAATATTTTTGAAATATACGCTAAATATATGTTGCAAATAGTGAAGCTCAATGAAATATATTTTTGAAGTAGAAAATATATTTAAATACAAATGTGCATGACCGACTAGTGATCAAAGGTAAGGTCATAATCATTTAATAATATAGACATGTTATATTTTTAATATTATGTTCCATGAAGTTTATTCAAATATTTTATATGTTCGCACATATTATAGACAACAAGTTTTTCTTCAGATGTGAAATATATGAATGCATTTTCTTGGACTAAAATATATAGAGGGCGAAATATATTTTAAATACATTTGAAAAAAAAAATATATACATTTAAAATATATTTAAAAAATATATTGGTAGAAAACATATTCATGAAATATATTTTGAAACATATTTTTTAGCAAATCTCGATCAAAAATGAGATAATGATGCTGAGTGAATGCTCCTGACACATAGTAAACATCCATCAAATACTTCTACTTCAAACTCGCTAAATTCCAGCCTCAGCCCAGTCAAAAGTACCAGTACTTACATAGAAACCTACACAAAGTAGCCAGAAAGATATGCAAATTTTAAAGAAATACATGAGATGGATTTAGAGGCTTTGACATCTGAACTCTTCATATATATATATATATATATATATATATATATATATATATACAGGTGCATCTCAATAAATTAGAATGTCGTGGAAAAGTTAATTTATTTCAGTAATTCAAACTCGTGTATTAAATAAATTTAGCGCACACACACTGAAGTAGTTTAAGTCTTTGGTTCTTTTTATTGTGAAGATCTTGGCTCACATTTAACAAAACCAACAAATCTCAACAAATTAGAATATGGTGACATGCCAATCATCTAATCAACTCAAAACACCTGCAAAGGTTTCCTGAGCCTTCAAAATGGTCTCTCAGTTTGGTTCACTAGGCTACACAATCATGGGGAAGACTGCTGATCTGACAGTTTGACAGTCTGTGTGTATTGAATTTATTTAGTTTCACAATTTGAGTTGAATTACTGAAATAAATGAACTTTTCCATGACATTCTAATTTATTGAGATGCACCTGTGTATATTTATATTGCATCTATTGTAGATTGCAAAAATAGATAACTCTGTTTTTCACAATTTTCATTATGCATTCCAGTTAACCTCACTCAAACGGCAGTTGGGTTATTTTGATTAGGTAAAAATAACTAATAACTAACACAATAAAACACACACAAAACATGACAACATATAATAAAAAACATGACTTTTGAAAATGTAAAAACCGGAGTTATCTGTTTTTGCAAATATATATATATATATACAAAGCCTGTTCTCCTGGGGCAAAGTGAGCCAGCACTTTTGACATTCTCTCACAAAAATAAGTGTCCTGTGGTCACAGAGGAGACTCAATGCTATTTTTATTTATTTATTTCTGTATTTTTTTATTGTGGGTTTCCATCCATCAATCCATTCCCTAAACTGCTTGTCTCTGTAGGGTCACAGGGACATAAGGGCCACCCAGGAGTGTAGCAAATGTTGGGCCTCTGTCACAGATCTGAGGGGTGGGTCACCTTTCCCCCTCACCGGTCCCCCCCAGGCTTAAGTGTTTACATGTCATATTTTAAATTAAAAGTCTAAATACTAAACAGACAGATTTATTTTTTTTGTTTTTAATTCATAACTTTTTTATTTACAAGAGTGTACGTTCAGTGCTTCAAAATGTAACAGACAACAAGTATTTACTTATTAATTAGTAAATAGTGCATTAACACATTAGCATATATTGTTTAAATATTGCATTTAAAAAATTAAGTGAAAAGTCTGTAGGCTAAGAAAATCAACAAAAACGTTACACAAAAACATTATTCTTTTATTGAACACAGAAATCACTGAAGCTGATTTTTTTTCTTTTTGTATTAGTATGTCTTTGACTCAGTTACACCACTTCGGCAGCATTTCTTTTTTGATGTATCTTTTCTTTTCGATTGTTCATGCATTCAAAAGCCCACACCGATATAATTATAATTAATACAATATAAATACAATTCAGACCGTTTCACAAAGATCCACCCACTTAAGAGATTCCTGGTCTAGACTCAGGAAACACCCTGTATGAATGGCTGGTTCGTCACAGGGCCAACACACACATACACACACACACATTAACCCCTATGAAATTGTGGGGGGAAACCCGAGACCTGGAAACTTTTGTGGGTTTATTATTTGTAATTAGTGAAACTGTAGTTCATCATAAATCTAATGAATGTGTCAGGATGGTATGAAAACAATATACGATAGGGCTGCCTTGTCCTTTAGGACAATATAAAGTGAGGCTATCCCTTTATTAATGTGCTGTTGTCTCTCTCTACATCATCAAACATAATTAAAACCCTAGTGGAAGAGTTCATGTGCAGTGATTGTTTTCATGTATGGCCTCCTGTGCCTTTGTGAACCATAGAATGGCCTCCTGTTTGACTGTCCCAACAAGTAATTAGTGCTCTCTTGTGATGTTTAAACTGAATAAACTGAATGCAGAGATCTTACAAAATCATCTGTAGTCACAAGACAAGCTTACACAAAATATAGGATCAAATTTAACAGACATAGATGGTTCAGATATGAGCTGGGTCCGTTTTGTTTGTCTTGCGTAACACCATTCATGTGGTTTTCAAAGAGCTGCGACCCTTTAAAAGAGCCAAATGATCCTTGGTTCCCTCAAAAACTATAAGCAGTCACAGCTGAAGTTTGACCTGGGAGTTTGCTAGCAAAGGTCAGTTTTAGATTCTTAAAAACAGATATATGCATGTAAATGAATGTGTAATGGCTTATTTTTCTTGTTGGTAGGAACTGAAATGGTTCTTCAACACAGCATTTCATTGTTGCTCCTCTTCTGTTCATCCTCACTTGGTAATTA
>JAHKKF010491869.1:0-12197 GCA_019740295.1 Labeo calbasu
ATCAAATAAATGCAGCCTTGATGAGCATAAGAGACTTCTTTAAAGACTATTACAAGTCTTACTGACCCCAAACTTTTGAACGGTAGTGTATATACAAAGAGAAAGAAAATATATTCCATTCACTGTTATTAACAACATAAAGCGCATTAATCATATTACATCAAAGTTTCCCAAACTGGAGTTCATGAAAAGCTAATATTAAATACAATATATATATATATATATATATATATACATACTTGAATAATACATACTCTAAACATACTACTGTATTTTATTATGTACCAAGCCACACTCTAGTACTGCAGGCTGAAAAGTCCAACTAGTTTTGTCGTACCGTCTTTAATCCTCCCATGATAATTACGGGATGTCCTTTCCGAAGTATTCCTCTTTAGATGTCTGGAAGGGCTGCCCAGTTGGGTCATTACGCCAGCTATGTAAATCCGACCCCATTTATCAATTACAGTCTAAATTGTTAAAGGATATTGTCTCATATTTCTAATACATTCTTAAAAAATCACCCAAGTGTTTGATTTCAGACTAATGAGGGTGTCTGCTCCTTTATAGTTTACCATCTCATTTGTGGAGCTATTTTTGTGATTGTTGATCCGGGGCATCAGGGAGTGTGTGTGTAAATTCATACCACATCAGCATTGGAATGTGGCCTTTTGCTTTTAATGCCCGTCTCTCATCGCACAACTCAAAATATAAGAAGTAACTCCCACTCATCTGAGACTCAGGAATTTGTCACAGTGCCTTGGCACTTGTTTTTAACAGAGAAGACACATTAACACTTCGGACGTGACGTTTCTTTGTAGGTTTATTTTGTTACGGACTAAATTCAAAATGGATGCGAGTGTGAAAAGCAGTTTTGTTGTTACATTACTGGCTTTATTTAAACATTCTCTGGACCTGCTTTAAATGAGGTGTTTGTACTTAATAAAATAATGAATTGTTAGGTACAGTGTACCTTTTGTGTTCATGTTGAATTGCAGAACACTTCTGCTGCTATTAAAGTAGGATACCGGCAGGGTTAGCATTGTAATTATAGATGTAACTACAGAAATGAATTACAGATGTAATTACATAATGTCATTTTTAAATATAAATGGAAAAACATGTATGTATACAGTAATTACATTGTATCAAATATTAATTTAAATGTAAGTACACTGTAGTTAAGGACACTTAACTACCCCATTTCATTCTAGTGAGTCCCATTTTCTTAAACTCATCATATCGTGAGAAAAAATATATAATAAAAAGAGGCATCCAAGCTATATCCAGCAACCAAAATATCAATAAGAACGTAGCAACTGATTACATGTAGTCTGGTTTATGTAATCAGATTCCAAAAATGTGTAATTTGATTATATTTATTTATTTATTTATTTATTTTAGTCATAGTTTTTTAACTTAAAGTAGTTAAGTTTAGTAACTTAAAAAAGTTTGAAGTTGGTCAATATTTTGTTGGTTATATTAATGAATAATAATAATTAATTAATATTAATATTAAAATTAATATTATTAGTAGCAACTGCTTACATGTAATCTGGATTATGTAATCAGATTTTAAAAATTAAGCACTTGTAATACGATTATATGTATTTAGTTATTTATTATGGTCATAGTTTTTATTTTTAACTTAAAAAGGCTTTAAAGTTGGTCAATATTTTGTTGGTTATATTAATGAATAATAATAATTAATTAATATTAATATCAAAATTAATATTATTAGTAGCAACTGCTTACATGTAATCTGGATTATGTAATCAGATTCCAAAAATTAAGCACTTGTAATTCGATTACATTTATTTATTTATTTATTTTAGTCACAGTTTTCATTTTTAAGTTAAAAAGGCTTTAAAACTGGTCAATATTTTGTTAGTTATATTAATGAATAATAATAATTAATTATTATTAATATTAAAATTAATATTATTAGTAGCAACTGCTTACATGTAATTTGGATAATGTAATCAGATTCCAAAAATTAAGCACTTGTAATTCGGTTACATTTATGTATTTATTTATTTTAGTCATAGTTTTTATTTTTAACTTAAAAAAGGCTTTAAAGTTGGTCAAAATTTTGGCAGTTATATTAATGAACAATGATAATTAATTAATATCAATATCAAAATTATTATTAGTAGCAACTGATTACATATAATATGGATTATGTAATCAGATTCCAAAAATTAAGCACTTGTAATTTAATTACATTTTATTTATTTATTTATTTATTTATTTTAGTCATAGTTTTTATTTTTAACTTAAAAAGGCTTTAAAGTTGGTCAATATTTTGTCAGTTATGTTAATGAATAATAACATTTAATTAATATTAGTATCAAAATTATTATTAGGAGCATCTGATTACATGTAATCTGGATTATGTAATCAGATTCCAAAAATTAAGCACTTGTAATCTGATTATATTACATTTTAATATACTTGTAATCAGATTACAGTTACTTTTTGATGGATTACATGATGACATATTATTCACACAATAGCAATACATTATTCATAATTTAATTATTCTCTATAATTCTTTTTTTCCATCTTTTAAATTTTCCTTTCTAAAATTATATATACATATACATTCCAATTTTGTGGACATTTATTTATTTATTTATTTATAGTCATACATTTTATTTTTACCTTAAAAAAGCTTTAAATCTGGTCACTATTTAGTCAATAATATTATTAAATAATAATAATAATTAGTCATATCAGTATTAAAGTTATTCAATTATTAATAATATTGATTGAATTATTTCAACAAAGTTTTATTTTGAAAAAAATAAAATATTGTTAGACATTTAGGATCTTGTGTTATCAGAAATGTTGTCGTCAAACTTATCACTGCTAGCGACTGGCTAGCATTCCTTGGAAACCACCCATAACGTCTCAACATTGTGCCTACCAGTTTTGCACACTAATGCACAACTAATACGCTCTCAGAAAAAAAAGGTACAAGAACTGTCAGTGGAGCTTTACTCTACTACTAATATGTACTATTTACTAACTAGTTTGTCCCTTTAAGTGGTTAATATGCACCCTATCATAAGTAAAGTACCGAGGTGTACCATTTGAAAAGGTACCACCCTGTGACTGCTTTTTGATCACCCTAAGTTCATCCCGATACATGCTGTGTCCATTTCGTATTCAAACCAAACAGACGAAGTGTCAGTGCGAGCTATACGAGGGGTCACTCTTCAGGTTGGACAGCTCTTGACAGAGTAGTGGAGGCAGCCTGTAGCTTACAAGCACAGCTGGTGAATACATCAATGGGCCTTAGTTTTTATCGGGGCCAGCAGCTGTCTATAAACAATACTCAGTAACGTCACCCGCACAACTCGGCCCAACCTGGCAGCTCACTAATTGCCATCTAAACAGGGTGGAAAGAAGGGCAAAGAAAAATACAATGGTGGATCATAACACTCGAAAGCTAATCCTTGGGTCGGCACGCTCTTTCATAGCTGGCATTTGACACCGTCCCTAAAGTCATCCCCGTTGGAAAGACTCTGTTATGGGATCCTTTACGGTTGTGTAAGGGGGTTTCGGAGTGTGCGTCTCCAACTCGTGGCTGGCGTTTGTAGCACTGGTTGAGGTGTACTTAAAAGCACTCTGAGTCAGATGCATGCCGTATTGTTGACGACCAGCGTGCGTTATGGAGATATGATATGGGTGCAAGTGAGGGGGTGTCCGAGCATAGTCGTTCTAGACACAATGATTAGGCCGAAAGCTCAGTGGAATGCTGGACCCTCATTAAAGAGACAAATATAGAGTAGCACATTTCAGTGCATGTAATGAAATCCTCCACGTTATGTGCCATGAATTAAGAAATGATAAATGGTGACGGTAGAATCGCAGGAGAGCTCAGGTCATCACATGCCTGGTTGTTTTCAGCATTATCAGTTACGACTAAGCTAACACTTTATATAAGACTCCCTGTCGTATGCTACACTGTCATAAAATTTAGTAAAAAGTGTACCTTTTGCATGTTATTGAGGCACAGCTTTGTATCTTGTCCACCTCTTATCTATTCTTAAAGGGAACTCTGGGTATTAAGGCTCGTATGGCTTAATATAACGTAAATGATGTGAAAACCCATGAAAGATTTACATTACTTTAAAAAATCCACATTGTTTTATACATATTTTGGACTATGGGGGTGCCATATTTTGATGACATGTGAGTTACTGGTGCTACCTGTTGCTATTTTTACCGCAACACAACTCTGAAAATAAAATACTGATACGATGACCAAAGCTACTGAAAGAGCTTACAAGTGGTGATGGATATAAACGTAGGCTTAAATCAAATGCCGTACCATCAATTTTTCCCCACAGGGGGTCTAAACGCCTGAGTGAATCCGCACTGAGAAACTCCTTCAGTGGCTGCGGCGTCAATGTAAAATGTAAACCTGCCAGGATGGCATCTACCGATTCTTGTAAGCAAAGCCTCAAAAGCTTCAGGGCTAAGTGGAGAGAACAAAGACGTGGGTCTTTAGGAAGTTTTATTCATCCACATGCATCTTCCCATTCTTTCCTCTTCTTCTTATCACTAGGAAAGGAGTGCAGACTTATCTTGATGCCCTTCGACTGAAAATTACAAACAAAAGCTGCAAAGTAACAACATGCACTCTTTAGTGCTAGATTGTACTGCCCCAGTGACAGACTGTTGTACCCCTATAGGTACCCATATAGGACCTTTTCTTGCAGTTTAGGGCAGTGGTGCTGTTATCATTTCTGGGCCCCCTGAACAGCATATTGACTCGGGTCCCCCTGGTAGAATCATGTTCCAGGGTGATGGGGTGGTTGTCTGCATTGGGCTCTTGGAATCGTCCTACCCTTTCCCCTGTTACGGCGAACTTGGTTTATGGTGTTGTAGGTGTTGACTTTTTGGACCAAGTTGAAAAACCCCTTCTTGTTGAAGATCCAAGCCTCTATGATGTTCTGGACTCTAGATAAAACTCTTGGATCTTTCTTTCGATTTAAGTCTACTGTATTTTTTTTGGTCCTGTTTATTGCCCATCCAGCAACAAACTGAACCCCTAATCACTTTGAAAAGTAATAGAATATCTCTTCTCAACATGCCACATGATTGGAGGAGCACATACAGTACAGAACAAGTTGCAGTCCAGAGTTTAATGTCTAGTATTAAGGATTTGTTCAAATCCCTAACCCTAACTAACTCTAATACCAGTGCTTGCCTTAGCAAATCCCACTACTAAAAATAACATTCAAATGACACAGTTTTCGAATAGTCAAATTTTGCACCCCTTATTGTACCAACTGGGACTCAAAAGTACACCTTGAGGCATTAACCTCAAGCCTCATTCAATAAATAAGAATCACTGGTGTTAGACATCTATGTTCACATATTAAAAGTACTACAGCGGTGCTTTTTGGCTGTAAAGTTGCTTGAAGGCTCCAGCTCTCTGACGTTGAGTAGAATGTGAGTCACGCTGAATGGTGTGGAGGCAAGAGTTGGCCTGGGCCGGGGGGGAATGTTTGGGAAGGTAGAGCTCTGGCACTGCTGCCCTGATCACAGGCTCATGTTTCAGGAGAGATTCTGTGAATAGTGATGATGACGCCTGTACCATATGAAAGTTATCTTGGCCTCATAGCTGTTCCTTTGACGTGTATTGTAGGGCTTTAAGCTGCCCACTTCCTACTCATGACTTTCACTATACCTTGCCTGTTAGTGACCATGTCTGCACTAGCTTAAAATGTGTTTTACTCAGTGATTTTGCATTCACTTAATCCAGTTAGTTGAACAAGAGTACCACATACTTCAACAAACGTTTTCCATCTGGCAACAAGAATTTGGAAGTGCCCAAAACTTTCTTGTATTCATTAGCTTCAAAAGTAGTTGGGCAACTGAGATGACACATGATAATGAATGGATTAAAGGTGTATGAAGTGTCATGGTGTGGATGTTTGTTTTTCAGAAGGCCAGGACTTGTCTTGAACTAGGTGGGGGAAGGGGAATTCAGTAGGACTTTAAATGGAAACTCAACTCTATGAGATACAGGAATGAAACTGAATACTTTGAGAGTTGGGGATGTGAATAGCTAGAAATGTAGATTGGGAATGGGGTCCATAGCTGCCCTACTTAAGTCTCTGTGTGTGTGTCCCTGTGTGTCAGAATCCCTGGTGTTCTGTGCCCAATCTTTGGCACCCCTGTAAACATGTGCTTTGAAGAGGAGCCCTATAAAAACGACACTAGTGGTCATCAAGGTACACCTTCAGTTTGGCCCACCCAGAGGCAAGTTCTGTTGGGAACTGTCATGGGTTACATTTGTTGGTGTGTTCCTGTTCATCAAGTTTAGATAAATGAGTCAAAGTTGTTGACACAAACATCATGTGCATCAGTTGTTTGTCAGTGTGCATCAGTTATGTCAATGGTCTATCTCGGGTTCACTTATCTGGCCAGAGAGAATAACTTTATGGTGTCGTCTGTAATGAGGTATGTTACTCATGCCAATCTTTACCACTGGACTGAACAAAGATAGAAGGACTTTGTTTCATATACACCCTTGTGATCATTCCAAATAATCCAGAATATTTTAATGAGATCTATGTTACATTATAGTTTAGGCATGGGGTTATTCCAAAGTGTGGTAAGTGTGAAAGAGAGAGGGGGCTTTCTGTGTGGTCTTTCACTTCTCAATGTTGCCAAAGTCTAAAACTCTTAGACACAGACATACAAACAGCATTTACATAAACAAGAATATTCTGATATTAATCAGAATATGGTAATATTCTGATTATGTAATCATCATGTTAATGCATTATTCTGCCAAACCCTAAATTAAGACAAGATTCTGGTTTTCATTAAGACAAGATTCTAGAATTCAGAATAAAACAACTGGCATTAGCCAAATTGGGATTTCTGACCATTTTCAGAATATCCTTTCAGAATATCCAGAATCACGTTCAGGATGGGTGTCTGTGCTGGCCCCTCACAGTTTTCAAATAGTCAAATTTTTCATCCCTCAGTCTATGCATACGCATAAATATTCTGATTAAGTAAGCATTGTGTTAATGCATTATTCTACCAAACCCCAAATTAAAACAAGATTCTGGTTACTAGAATTCAAAATAAGACAACTGGCAAAGGCCAAATTAGAATTTTGACCATTTTTGGAAAATCCTTTCAGAATATCCAGAATCATGTTCAGGGTGGGTGTCTGCGATGGACCCTCACAGTTTTCGAGGAGTCAAATTTTGCATCTCTCACTGTATGCATATGCAGAAATATTCTGATATGAATCAGAATATGTTCATATTCTGATTATGTAATCATCATGTTAATGCATTGTTTTGCCAAACCCAATTTAAGACAAGATTCTGGTTACTAGAATTCAGAATAAGACAACTGGCAATGGCCAAATTAGAATTTTTGATCATGTTGAGGCAACCATTTTCAGAATATCCTTTCAGAATATCCAGAATCATGTTCAGGGTGGGTGTCTACGTTGGCCCCTCACAATTTTCAGAATAAAACAACTGGCAATGGCCAAATTAGAATTTTTGACCATGTTGAGGAAACCATTTTTAGAATATCCTTTCGGAATATACAGAATCATGTTCTGCATTGGCCCCTCACAGTTTCCGAATTGTTAAATTTGCCTTCCTCACTCTATGCATATGCACATAAATATTTTGATATTAATCAGAATATGGTCATACTCTGATTATGTAATCATCATGTTATTATTATTAGAAATCAGAATAAGACAACTGGCCATGGTAAATTAGAATTTTTGGCCATGTTGTGGCAATTATTTTCAGAATCGCCTTTTAGAATATCCAGAATTGCATTCTCGGAGGATGGGGGGTGGTTGATGAGGCCGGGTGGGTGTCTGCATCGTGGCTGTTCTCTGATAATGGCCCTTGGAATCGTTCTAATCTTCCCCCTTTGCCTGGCACCTGGTTTAGGGTGTTGTACGTGTTTATTTTTTGTACCAAGTTGAAAGATCCCATCTCTTATCCAAGTCTGATATACTACACTTCAGATAAAACTGTTGGAGCTCTCCTTCAATTTAAATATACTGTATTTTTTGTCCATTTTATTGCCCATCAGGTGATAACTGAACACCTAATCGCTTCAAAAAGTAATAGCATACCTCACTCAACAAGCCACATGATTGAAGGTATCATTTACATCTGTAGCACATACAGTACAGAACAAGTTGGGGTCCGGAGTTTAATATCTAGTGTTAAGGATTAGCTTAAATCCCTAACCCCTTATCAATTCTAATACCAATGCTTGCCTTAGCAAGTCCCACTACTAAAAATAACATTCAGATGACAGTTTTTGAATGGTCATATTCTGATTATGTATTCTGATATTAATCAGAATATGGTCATATTCTGATTATGTAAGCATCATGTTAATTCATTATTCTGGCAAAACCAGATTCTGGTTATTAATCAGAATAAAAAAAACTGGCAATGGCAAAATTAGGATTTTTTACCATGTTGAGGCAACCATTTTCAGAATATCCATTATTACGGAAAATTCTATTCAGAATTACTTGCATTTCAGCATAAATATTCTGGGTGGCGGGACAGTGGCAGTTGTGAAAAGGCAGATGTGTAAAAACCCACCAGTCTTATTACATACAAGTCATCGCGTCTACATATGTTAATGTCAATGACAAGATTGGGTAATAAATAATATAAAATGAACTGTAATACACAGTTGTAATGAGAATCTCGATTAAGAGAAAAGTAGGAAAAGAACAGTTCAAGCTTTCCATCTTTCTAATGTCTAGTAAGATGTTTCTAGCAGTAGTGGCCCTCTGCTGGGGCCACTGTCTATCCTTCAACGGCCCGACCAAGATCACAGAACTTCAATATTTTCATAGTGTCCTTTCTTTGATCTCCCTGTGTTAGCTTGCGTCCCATGGTGAGTGTCCTGGGGAACACACACAGAGACTCTGCCCTGCAACAACAGGACATTACAACTTAAGCTCAGAGTTTGGGACCTGGATGGTGACGGGATGACAGGTGTGAAAACCAGCCTGAAGACACACCGACTTCTGCCAAATTTAGCTACTGGAGGCCAAGAATGAGGAGGTGATGGCCCAGAGTGATGTCTCTGTTGTAGTTAGCTGCCGTCACCTCCACGGCTTTGTTGCTTTTGTCTTGGTGGTCCATTTTGCAACATTTTTTGTCACATGCAAATGGTGGAAGGGTTTGAGATGCATGGTGGCCCAAATGCAGGCTCTAGGTGATGTAAGGAATGTGTACTGCTACCAGTGGCAACTTCACTCACCAAGATTCACACCTTGGAGTGTCCTAATTGTTTGTCAATGGAATGGAATGCAATGAATGGTGCCAAATGAGTAATTTACTGTATTTTGAAATGACAGAACCTTTGCTTGGTCTTCTTTTAAAAAAAATAAAATAAAATATATATATATATAGAATTCTAAGAAATGCTTGTCCAGTCAACTAAATTTGACAAATATAGTTATTTGAAAATGTGCAGAGTCCTTTTCAAAGATGGTTGGCTCCTTTAACTTTAAAAGGCTCATTTAGAGACTGATGCTAAATAGATGCCACATGCATATTGAGAAAGGATTGTGTGAAACAGAAGGTGCTTCTTGCTAATTACACTAATTTACAGTAATTAGTGAGGTGGGGATATTTCTCCTCCCCCTGTCTTGTTTACTGACTGACACTAATCACATGGAAGGAAGAGAATATCTTAAACCCGTCACCTACTGTTTGAGAGACCTGAGATCAAGGTCTTTGATAACATTTGGTACAACCTGTTAACATTGGGAGTGTCCTTAAAGAGACAGTCGCTTTAGTGTTTGAACTTTACATAAATAATTTTGGGGGTTTTTGTTCTGAAAGGAAATCAGATTTAAATGCTTAACATTGCTAGTTAAATCTAACTAAAAAAAAAAAAAAAAAAAAAAAAAATTAAATACAAGTTGCTTTCAGGTATTCAAACTTTTTTAAAATAATGACAGAAATTAAGCCATTGTAAAACATTTAGCATCTATTGCATATTTTATAGTCAACTATTCTGTTCTTTTGTGTAGTTGCATTCAATTTTGCACCGAGACGTCTTCTTGAAATTATATAGCAAATTAAAAAATGAGAATAAAAACTTAAAATTGAGCAGATGTTGTTTCAGTAAATAATATTATATACAAATATAATAAAATACATAAATTTGACATTGACATTATTAATTGGCAATGCGTAAAGATTGCAAGCCTAATTCTCTCCCCAATGATAATCACCTAAATCATAAACTTTTTACGTCTTAATTCCCCGAGTTCCTGCTATTACTCTCTCAGCATTCATGTGACTTAGTTACTGCTCAAATAATTTAATGCTAATCTGAAGCGTGGCTGTGACAAAAGCTCTGGAATGTGCTTGGTGTGGACAGTTATGAGTCCACCTTGGTGTTAATAGCCAGAGAGATGCAGTTCCCCTCCTAATGCGAGGTGTCGGGACCCCTGTAATACTGCTAGCTTAGGTTACATGAGCGTCAGGGTGAACTTCACAATAGCCAGTGGGTGCCTTAAGGTTCTGGGGCCTAAAGCCTAAAAATCTACACAAAGTGTTTGACACTGCTCATTATCACAATTATATTTTGATTGAAGTCTAATTAAGTTGGCTTGATCTGCTATATAAGCTTCTTCTTCTTCTTCTTCTTCTTCTGAGCCAAAACTTCAGTATCTCCTCCTAGAGCTTTAAAGCTACAACTACTAAACCTAGTCTGAAGTTAGTTGCTATATCTTTTCTAACTGATCCAGCTTACGGTTTTTAAAAACCAGACTATCAAAACCACCTAAATCCCATAGACTTTTATTGAGGGGGTGAAAACTTTTACACAAAGAGACCTATGGTGCATCTAAACTTTATTGCTATAGCAAAGCTATACTTAAAAAAAACAGCTTTGGCTGCTCTCCCAGGCTGGTTTTAAAGTGGTTTAAAGTGGTTTTGGCCACTTTTTAGCTGGTTAGGCTGGTCTTAGCTGGCCAAGCTGGGAGACCTGCTAAAAGACCAGCCAAGGTTAAACCAGCTATTTTCAGCCTAAACCAGCTAAAACTAGACAACCAACCTAGGCTGGGTTTAGTTGTTGTTTTTTTTCAACTGTTTTTTTTTTTTTATTGAATCAACTGGTTTTAGCTGGTTTAAACATGTTAATCATGCTAGAAGCATGTTAGTAATGCTGGCAACATTCTAGTAACTTGTTTATCATGCTAGCAACATTCTAGTAACGTGCTGATAATGCTAACAACATGCTGGTAACATGCTTATCAAGCTANTAACTTGCTAATCATGGTAGTAACTGGCTAATCATGCTAGCAACATGCTAGTAACTTGCCAATCCTGCTAGCAAAATGTTAAGCATGGTAGCAACATGCTAGCAACAAGCTAGTAGCATGCTAATCATGTTCAAAACATGCTAGTAACATGTTAATCATGCAAGAAACATGCTAGGAACATGTTAGTAACTTGCTAATCATGCTAGTAACATGTTACTAACTTGCTAACCATGTTAGAAACATGCTGGCAACTTGCTAATCAGGCTAACAACATGCTAGTAGTATGCTAATCATGCTAGAAACATGCTAGTGACATGCTAATCAGGCTAACAATATGCTTGCAACTTGATAATCATTCTAGCAACATCCTAGTAACTTGTTAATCATGCTAGCAACATTCTAGTGATGTGCTGATCATGTTAACAACATGCTGGTAACATGCTTATCAAGCTAGTAACTTGCTAATCATGGTAGTAACTGGCTAATCATGCTAGCGACATGCTAGTAACGTGCTAATCATGCTAGCAACATGTTAAGCATGCTAGCAACAAGCTAGTAGCATGCTAATCATGTTGAAAACATGCTAGTAACATGTTACTCATGCAAAAAAAAAAACATGCTAACAACATGCTTATCATGCTAACGACATGCTAGTAACTTGCTAACCATGTTAGAAACATGCTGGTAACTTGCTAATCAGGCTAACAACATGCTAGTGACATTCTAATCAGGCTAACAACATGCTTGCAACTTGATAATCATTCTAGCAACATTCTAGTAACTTGTTAATCATGCTAGCAACATTCTAGTAACGTGCTGATAATGCTAACAACATGCTGGTAACATGCTTATCAAGCTAGTAACTTGCTAATCATGGTAGTAACTG
>JAHKKF010491878.1:0-10393 GCA_019740295.1 Labeo calbasu
TAAGAAAAAAATTTAGGCTCACCAGTGCAACCAGTACAAAGTCTAGAGCCCTGAGTTGGTGGCCAATTACTTAGTATACAGAACCGAGAGGTGGTGCTGTGTGACGTGAGCACCTAATGTAGATGGTGACTCAGTACTGACCTCTTCACTGGAGCATCTCCTGTCTGTTCATCTACATAGTCTTGTTTCAGCTCCTCAGCTACATCACTGTCACTGTCGTAGTCCTGATACACGCTCTTCTCCAGCTCATCTGACTCGTACTGCCGAGTGAGGAAACAGAATAGAAAACCAGAATGAGTCATAAAAGCCAAAAACTGAAAAATTGAATTGATTTCAAAGTGACGACTTTTATAATATTACAAAAGATTTCTACTTCAAATAAATGCTTTTCTCTAACAAAGAAACAGTATTACAAATTCCAAAAACATTAAAAAATACTGGGAGACCAGCAAAAGCCATCTAAGACAGCAAACCAGCCAAAAGGGTAGATAACTGATGTGTAAAATGAGAAACTAAACTAAGCATATCATAAAAATAGCACAATGATTCAGCCTTAATTCTCTGAGATTCAGTGTCGAAAACGTGCAGCAGGTTCAACGTAGATAAATGTAACCTTAAACAACCCCTCCAGTCTGTAAAGATAATGAGTAAATGTAAAGCTGACAGATGCATCACATTGTAACTAGTTACTTACAAAACAGCATGGAACACTTAAAGGGGTCATCGGACGCCCATTTTCCACAAGTTGATATGATTCTTTAGGGTCTTAAAAAATTCTCAATGGTTGTGTAAAACAACACCCTTTTTACCTTGCCAAAATCAGCTCTGCAAAATTCATTTCATTCTGGTCAAGGCTGCTTTAAATGCAAATGAGCTCTGCTCGCCCCGCCCCTCTCTTCTCTCTGTGGAGTGACAAGCCTGTTTATTTTAGTCGCATTTAGCCACTAAACTTGCTAACTAGCACTTTATTAGGAAAGGCGATCGCAAAGATTCATAAAAAACCCTTATACTCACTTCTGCTGTAAGTGAAGCTGGATCACAAATGATTCGCGCGAACACAGACGGATATATGTAGATCGGGAGGCGCATTCCCTTCACAAACAAACGTAATGTACTGCATCTTCAGCGTCTCAGATGTCGGGAGTAAATGACGACCACTACGTTCATTATTACAACCAGCAACACAACACCTCAATCGCTCAATCAGAGTTATTCTTGTCTAACTTAGATCCCTGCTCCGGCCTCGAAACAAAGAGGGTGGACTGTTACAGCTGATTTGAGGTAAAACGCGCATGTCAATCAACTATCGTGGGAGCGGCCTCTGCCTGCATCTGAGAATGGCTCGATTTGAAAAAGGGAATATTATTTTTACAGATTAATTAAAAAACACTGCATGGATTTTATCATTATAGGGTAGATTTGTACATACCCTGCCAACACACAAAATGTTCCAACAACATGTAAAAGTGAACTTAGCATCCGATGACCCCTTTAAAGGCAACACATTATACTGCATCATAATCAGGTCCCTAGTGCATCTACCAACCCAGAAAACGTGAAAAAGGACATCCCAGTAAATGTTTTGATAAGCCTTTTCTGCAAGCACATCAAAAAACAAGCATGTCAGATTTCACTACCCCCGTGACATGGCGCCATCATTTTGTTTTCGTAAGCGACAACGGTGTACCATTTTGAGCAAAGCATGCTAATTGTTCTGTTGTTGACTGCACAGATGAGCACAGAACACTATTTAGAGTCCCAGCCTTAGAGGAGACAAGAAAGCAGTGGATTTATTGATTTGTTTACTGTATATTACGCTGCACAGTTCTAATATAAACATGCGATTTCATTCCCAGTTTTACCTTCACACACATAACCGACTGTTGTGTGTTTTTAACATAAACTTGTGTGTATTAGACAGTTTAAGTGCAATAAGACATGAAAGAGAACATAGTATAGTACTCACATGACATGTGAAAGCCGCTTTCTGCTTTCACTTCAGATGTGTGCGCTCAGAAAACGGTATATCAGAAGTTTAAACTAATATGCTTTAAAACTAAACAGATGTTTTTTGGGCAGAGTATCTGAGGTAGGAGCTGTAAAGGCACAGCTCTATTCTGGAAATGGAGGCGGGGAGCAGCAGCTCATTTGCATTTAAAGAGACATGCACGAAAACAGCGTGTTTCTGCTTCCACTCAAAATGGGCATTTACAAAATTATATAATAAATGTTCTGTGGGGTATTTTGAGCTGAAACTTCACAGACACATTCTGGGGACACCTGAGACTTATTTTACATATTCGAAAAAGGGGCATAATATGTCTCTTTTAAAATGATGAGCTATACAATGTAAAACACTTTGTTGTCTCAGGGTACAAGCACTTGTAACAAGGGCTCATACTCTCAGTCATCAACATACAGCGTTTGTTTTAATTACTGGAGCATCATCAGAGATGCCAAGCCCATCAGAGCTTTAATAATGAGGAGTATTCTCTCCACATAGTAGTAATGGCCTCTGTCAATAGTTATAAGGACAATGAGCCACTTAACGTTGCTAAATATTTACGCATCAAATTTTCACTCTCATTTATTTTCTCCTTTTCAGCAGATGGCTTGGCAAGCAAATAATAAGAATATAAATGTAACTGTAAACAATAACAAAAGGTTTGTTAGCTAAAGCCTGATTCCAAATAGCAGAGGATAAATATTGTTGAAATGTGTTGAATATTGTAGGATACTATTGAAATAAAGAGGAATCAAGTGTTTAGATGGTCTAGAATTGAGTGGAATTTATCCAAGTACAAAACTGGATGAAAACATCATAAAACCAAACCACAAAACCAGTCATAAGTGTGAATTTTTTTAAGTTGAATAAATAAGCTTTTCATTGGTGTATGGTTTTATAGGACAGATACAACAATTAGAAAATCTGGAATCTGAGGGTGCAAAAAAAGTCAAAATATTGGGGAAAAGCACCTTTAAAGTTGTCCAAAGAAAGTCCTTAGCAATGCATATTTATAATCAAAAAATAAGTTTTAAAATTTTAAGGTAGGAAACTTACAAAATATCTTCATGGAACATGACATTTGCTCAATATCCTAATGATTTTTGGCATAAAAGAAAAATATAATTTTTACCCATTTTTGGCTAATGCTACAAATATACCCGTGCTACTTAAGACTGGTTTTGTGGTCCAGGGTCACATATGTTGCTCTGACTGACACTAATGTTTATTAATCTATTATTTACCCCATTTGAAGCCAGAACGTCCTCGGTCTCCTCTTCCTTATTGTCTATCTGCATCTCAAAAGGATTTCCACCCTGCAGGTACTGTTCGAATAGAGAAAGCTCCACCGGCTCTATGGATTCCGGCTGCCTGCTGGGAGATACTGAGGGAGAACGACACTGACCCATAAATTTAAACTCCTGAAAAAGAGGGAAAAACAAAACATATTTATCAGATTTCATATCATACAGATAAAAAAAAGTTATCTGTAAAAAAGTAGGCTAGCTGGAGATTAAGTGGATTAGGTTTAATGGAACTGGTTGAATGTCCAAGGAGGAGACAAAAAAAAGTAGCTCTAAAGGCTCCAATATATTTCGAACGAAATTTAAGAATGAATTAGTGTGACATTAATTTGAACAAAATCGGGTCAAAATGAAGTTTGCTTGGAGTTTGTTGCGGGAATTTTGAAACAGCTTGCCAATGCAAACTTTCCGGAAAAGTTCACTCTGGCTGGTAAACAATTTATATTGTTCCCTGGTGACATGTAATAGCTATAGTGTGCTCTTCTCTGGTTTATATCTTCTGTTTAGTCTTTGAAGGTTAGACTGACACTGACAGCAACACCGACACTGTTTTTTCATGCATTATAAAGTGCCTTATAAATAAAGGTGATGTGAAAGTGCTGAACGGCAGAGCTGGTGCAAATACAGTTGAGGTCATAAGTTTACATAAACCCTGCAGAATTTCCAAAATGTTAATTATTTTACCAAAATAAAAGGGATCATACAATGCATGTTACTTTTTATTTAGTAATGACCTGAATAAAATATTTCACATAAAAGACGTTTACATATAGTGCACAATAATAGCTGAAGCTATAAAAATGACCCTGTTTGAAAGTTTACATACACTTGATTCTTAATACTTTGCTGCCACCCTTTCCAACAATGACTGTATGGAAAGAGTGACAACAAAAAAAATATAATATTTAAGCAAAATAGGAAAGAAGTACACATCTTCATCCTGTTCAAAAGTTTTCATCCATCTTAATGCATTGTTTTTCCTTCTGTAGCATCAGTAAGTGTTTGAACCTTCTGTAATATGTTGCATATGAGTTGCTTAGTTGTTCTCAATGTGAAAAGATGGATCTTAAAATCATAGTGTCATTGTTGGAAAGGCTTCAAATACACAAAAATGCTGAAAAGCCAAAGAATTTGTGGGACCTGAAGGATTTTTCTAAAGACCAGCAGGCAGTTTAAATATTCAGGACAAACGAGGGACTCATGAACAACTAACACAAAAAAACACATCTGTGGATCATTCGGGTAACAACACAGGATTAAGAATCAAGTGTATGTAAACTTTTGAACAAGGTTATTTTTATAAATTCAACTATTATTTTCTCTTGTAGACTATATGTAAACGTTTTTTATGTGAAATATCTTATTCAGGTCAGTACTAAATAAAATAAACACGCATTTTGTATGATCCCTATGATTTTGGTAAACTAATTAACATTTTACAGATTCTGCAAGGTGTACGTAAACTTTTGACCTCAACTGTATATCCACATTGTTATGACTGGATGCTTTCTTAACTACTGTTTTCTCACCGCTGTCAATTTTGTTGTATTTTTGTGTCATTACTGAGAAAAAAGCAAGTGGCATATATTTACATACTCTTCAGGTTTTTCAAACTTATTTTAATCCTCAATGAAGAGCATTTTAAGTATATCAGGGCCTTAACTTTTCTGCTGAATATCAGGGGGCATTTAGGTTTGGAAATATACTTTTAAAAAGAAGCTCATTCTGCAGTTTTCAATAATAAGAAAAATGATTAAAAAATGAACAATTAAGCTGCGAGGGCGAAAGTGCAAAAGCTGAGCTGTAGCGCTAAGTGACCTAAAGCTTCTCACAGTTAAACCGCTTTGCACATTAAAGCTCCAGCAAGACGTCGTTATGCAAATACAGCTCATTAAAGAGCACAACTGATTATGCCATTCACTGATGTGCTTTTCATCTTTCTGTACCACACAAAACCAGCGGCGCTTCTTTTGAGAAAATACCTGTATATTCCACACAAAACAGCGTAAAAGGTCTATGAGAAAACAGTTTATCGAGTGAAAGACCCTGTTTAGCATATATTAATTGAAAGAAATGCATTTCGGTTTATTTGTCGGATACTCTCGGGTGAATATACTTGCCTTCCAGGGTGTAATTTGTTTTGAGACGGGTGACACCCTGACTTGAAGAGAAAACAGCTTATGTTGGAATACAATCAGTGATGATGCTTACCCTCATTTATCAAGTTGTCAAGCCTTTCCTGAGATTTAAAATGCATATAAAAGCGCTCCATTACAGCGAGATGGGAAAGCTGAAGGAAGATGATCTACAAAAACGCCTTCTATTTGCTTAGGAAACCACCCACCGTGGACTGATCTCATTTCCAGGAAAGGCACTTTTTGACCCAGTAATCACAAGAATTTGTCTATAAACAGTGCTTATGTAAGAAACCATGTTCGTATGCTTTTGGCTTGTAGCCATGTGCTGATTGTCATTGCGAAGCACGCACAAAACAAAAACTCTCCACCTCATCTTCATATGCAAATGCAAAATCCCAAAAGACTGCCAGTGATGCCAGTTGGTCGAGATCAGTCATGAATAAAAGACACATTGCTGCATTTCAATGTCTTATCTGCGGCATTAGGACTTACGTGAAGCTGGGCAATACTGAAGTTGGACTTCACAGGGCACAGCTCCCATGTTTCATTTTCAAGAAACATTCGCAGCTCCTCCAGGCGAGTTCTGCAGGGGTACACGGAGAAATGACAAGAGGTTGGCTTTTGTCAACTGAAGACCCTTTGCCATTCAACTCACTTAAAATGAAATGGGCTGGCAAAAATGGTTCAAGAAAAAGTCGATCAGTGAAGGAGGTTAGAGCAAGTCATGCTACAATGAGTGTCAGAGTGGCCCGCTGCCAGACAAGGTCAGTGCCAGCAGACTCGTACAAAATGTCAACATCAAAAATTATAATTCACAATGAATACTATGTGTAAACTTACAAAAGTACTAATCTCTAAAGAACATATCGGTAGTTAAGTTAGATCATAAGTTGGGATGAGCTCTCCAGATTTGAATGAAGTATTAGACATTTTAAAGGAGAAGTCCATTTCCAGAACAAAAATTTACAGATAATGTACTCACCCCTTGTCATCAAAGATGTTCATGTCTTTCTTTCTTCAGTCATAAAGAAATTATGTTTTTTGAGGTAAACATTTCAGCATTTTTCTCCATATAATGGACTGCTATGGTGCCCCAAGTTT
The DNA here is from genome assembly GCA_019740295.1 of Labeo calbasu. NCBI lineage: Eukaryota > Metazoa > Chordata > Actinopteri > Cypriniformes > Cyprinidae > Labeo > Labeo calbasu. Next base: position 6,549 of record JAHKKF010491878.1, read on the forward strand.
GAACTTCCAAAATGCAGTTTAAATGTGGCTTCAAACGATCCCAAATGCGGTTATAAACGATCCCAGCCGAGGAAGAAGGGTCTTATCTAGCGAAACGACTGGTTATTTTCATGAAAATATTACAGTTTATATACTTTTTAATGTTTTTTTCTGGTTTGTGAAAGTTAGGGTATGTCGAAAAACTCCCATCTCATTTTCTCGCTCAACTTCAAAATCGTCCTACATCGCTGTTTTACCTGTTTGTCAAGGGTGATTGATCTTTTTTTGCATGTTCACTTTGCAAACACTGGGTCGGTAGTTCTGCAGCGATGTAGGATGATTTTGAAATGATTTTTGAAGTTCAGGGAGAAAATACGATTGGATACGATACGATTTTTTGACATACTGTCTTGAGCCAGAATACACAGAGTTCAGGCAGAGCAAGACAAGACAAGCATTTGAGATTAAAAAGTATTTAAATTGTATTTTTTTAATAAAAATAATCAACCGCATTTACAACTGCATTTGGGATCGTTTGAAGCTGTATTTAAACTGCATTTTGGATGTTCAAACTCGGGGCACCATAGCAGTCCATTATATGGAGAAAAATCCTGAAATGTTTTCCTCAAAAAAACAATTCCGTTACGACTGAAGAAAGAAAGACATGAACATCTTGGATGACAAGGGGGTGAGTACATTATCTGTAACTTTTTGTTCTGGAAATGAACTACTCCTTTACATACCATCTCTAGTCATGTCTTCAGTCAATGATATTTTTAACTGGTTCAAATTTACAGCACTAGAAGGAAAAACAAGTCCATTTTGTCCTCTAAGCCAGAGGGCACAATATACATTGTAATGGCACAATGTGTTAATGGCGACGCAGTGACAGCAGAGATTAAGCATTCAGAGGCCTGACAGATAATCGCTTCATGGATGCTATCCAACTGCTTGAATATTCAGAAATAATGGAAAGATGCCCTCTTTGGTAAGACGTCCTCCATCTCATTAAGCAGAAACGCTCTTTATAATGCTGACTACAGCAGCAGGGGTGGATATTTCTGCTTTGTTCAGACAGACAGCAACAATCTGATTGTTTGGTGTAATTGAAAATCACTATACTGTAGTTGTTTGTAGCGTGATCATCCAAAAAGCACATTCATTTTTTTGTAATTCATTTCAAGTGTTTGTTCAGAATTCAGAACATGATACATAGTCTGAATATACTCTCGCACTCATTCTTTCCTAGTGAACTACACGACATTCAATGCTTAGTGAATGAGTCAGCAGTTTTGGGCAGTGTATGCTTGAATGCACAATAAGATGTTGTGAGAGACATGAGCAAATTGAGGCAAATTCACCAGTTTTCCAACCTCTCCATGACAGCCACTTACAGCTGCTGTCTCTAGGCACTGGTTTAAGATATATCATTACTACAGCAACTGATGCAGATGCACTGGATACAGACCACAAAATCAGATTTCAAATTATCAAGTTGCCTTTTATGCTAAAAATCATTAGGATATTAAGCAAAGATCATATTTCATGAAGATATTTTGTACACTTCCTTCTGTAAATATATCAAAACTGAATTTTTGTTTAGTAATATGCATTGCTAAGAACTTCGTTTGGACAGGCGATTTTCTCAATATTTTGTTTTTTTGCACCCTTAGATTCTAGATTTTCAAATACAGTAGTTGTCTTGGCCAAACATTGTCCTATCCTATCAAACAACACATCAATGGAAAGCTTATTTCTTCAGCCAGCTTTCAGATGATATAAATCTCAATTTAAAAAAAAAAATGACACTTATGACTGGCTTTGTGGTCCCATATGGCCTTGGTGTTGCTAGTGCAATGCTACATTTTGAGCTACAGGAACACTGTGACATTGAAAACATCTATATATTTCAGGCATGTTTGCAGTAAAAAAAAAAATCATTTGCATGTTTAATTAGTCAACTGAGCACTAAAACAGCTTGAACAAATAAACAACATTATCAGAGGCCACAACACAGTCCTGCAGGAATGAATGCTTAAAACCTGAAAACTCACATTTTTGGAATTCCACTTCCATCATCCAGACATCAATGTTTTTTGGTTTTTTTAAAAAAATGGGCTTTTGGTTAAATGTCTCTTGTTGACACAAGATATTTTCACATTTTATTATACAACATAAGACCAATCATGTTTTTTAAACTTATGTGTCTTGAAAAAGGCAGTCACTAACAAGGGGGTAAAAATGGTACTACTGAGTTGGTTGGGGGCATTAAAAGATTTGTTCACTTTCAGAATAAAAATGTCCTGATAATTTACTCACCCCCATATCATCCAAGATGTTGATGTCTTTCATTCTTCATTCAAAAAGAAATTAAGGTTTCTGAGGAAAACATTCCAGGATTTTTATCCATATAGTGGACTTCAATGGGGATCAACAGGTTGGATCAACAGGTCCAAATTGCTGTTTTAATGCATTTTCAAAGGGTTCTACACGATCCCATCTGAGGAATAAGGGTCTTATCTAGTGAAACAATTAGTCATTTTCCAAAAATTAAAATTAAAATTAAAAATTAAAATACTTTTTAACCTCAAATGCTCATCTTGCACTAACTCTACGATGTGCATGGGTGACAAACTCATTAAATAATCACGCATGGTTAGTTCTTCGTCTGTGTACTCTGTGTATCGTAGGGCGAAAAACTCCATCTCATTTTTAGGGGTGTAAGAAAATATCGATACACTTGAGCGTCGCGATATTTTGTTTGGCGATACTGTATCGATTCTCAAAAACGGAATATCGATATTTAAAAATATATATATACAAGATTCATGGAATATGCTTCGTTTTGAGTTTATATCCCGACCGCTAGATGGCAGTCTTCTTATCTCTGAACTTAAACAGTGACAGGAAATATTAGCATAAAGGCACTGCCCCTAATGTTATCGATAATATAGTTCGCTGCTAGTAATGGAGGACGAAAGAACAGTTCCTGCTTCCGCCTCGGTGTACAAAGTTAAAGCGTGGCGTTATTTCGGCTTTTGTGGTAACGTCCGCTCCGTGACCGCGGCGCGGGCGCGGCCTCGATATCACAGGCCACGGGGTGCTTCTCCTCTTTGCGGAGGGGTGGCGGCCGCGCGTCGATTCCACTGCTTGCCGCATCCCGGGTCTTTGCGCTGTGCGCTCTCTCTCAATTTCACCGCTTTAAAATTTAAATCAAATATTTATTCTGTCTTTTTACAAAGTGTTCTGTTTCAGCTAAATAACATGAGCAAAAAGCAGCAGTCTACAGAACACTGTAGGCTTACAAGAGGAACTTCTGCCTATGGTTTTAACAAAAACTACCATAGCAAAAACAACATGAATAACATACATTTTAAACATTAATTTGTAAATCAGTGGTAAAATAGGAACAAACTAATCAATTAGCAATAGCATAAATAATACAACTGAACAAATTTCAGGTACAGAAATTGAAATCAAAAGCTTAAAAATGCTACTGTTTTCTTTTCATAAATAAAATAATATATTAATCCTCATCAAAGTCAGATATTCAGTCAAGATCAGTGAATGATTTTCTTTCGCTCTTTGATTAACATTAATGACAGGCAGATTGTTTATTAGGCTGCTGTCACATTAACACAGAACACACGCAGATCTAAAAATACTGTTACACATACGTTTTCTTTCAAAACTGTTTACATTCAAGACAAAAAACAGCTGTGTTTATAATATAGCCTACTGGTATATTTTTGTGCATATTGGTCAGTAAATGTGAAACAGAAATCAGTTCCGGCCCGGAACAAACTTTTCTACAGTGGAAATGCACAGAACGGTTTGAGAACGGATACAGGCTGGGAACCCAAACC